>VDFB02047230.1:472762592-473064579 GCA_007258455.2 Sequoia sempervirens
CCCACCCAAATTTTGACTATAAAAACCACCTGAAACACTCGGGCAACAAAGCCGCAAAGCAGCAGCCAACCTTCTACTCAGAAATAGTAGAACAAAACCCAACATAAGAAAAGGAAATTTAATGGTAAAGACCACCATTAAACCCAACCTCCTAATCAAAACCACCAGCACACAAGAGGAGAACCACCCCTTGCAACACCCAATCACACTACAGACCAACTCCAAATCCACCTCAAGAGGATTGAGCTCCTCTCTATAGGCGAGGATACTGTGAAAACCCAAACCACCAAAAGCACACCTCTCCAACAACCTTGGGCTCCACCTCAATAGGAGAAACTTCCACCTCAATAGGAACACATACAGAGATAACCAAAAAGGAGGACATCCATCCACATCCACCGCACCCACTTCCAACTCAATAGGAAATGACTCATAATCATCAAGAGTTGTCTTCTCCTCAACATAAGACATAGTGCACAGGAAATGGAAAAGAATTAGAGCTTCAGAAGTCTGGGAAACCACACCATCCTTTAGTTGAGAATGTGGGGGCCCCAAGAGGGAGACCACAACCAAACCAACAAGAAAAACCTAGCGAGCAAGAAGGAATGGCATTCCCCTCCACCATCTTAAAACACCACCCAACTTCCAAGTCAAGGACAAAAACAAAGGACTCCTCCAACAGATAGCTTGAAGTATAGAACAAAGGATAATCCCCTTCCAGAACAAACCAGCCTCCACAAGCGGGCCAAAACACAACAAGGAGCAGAAACTGGAAGGCAATAGACCATACCTCCAACTCAAAAAAAGTAGAGCACCCCAAGAGATATGAAGCTAGAAAAATAAGCTCCAACATAACATCAAAAAATAAGAGAACATAGCACCCCCAAAAGCAAAGAAATGGGCCAAATCAAACTACTTCCCATAAGAGAAACATTGTCCAAAACATAGCCAAAACTTTAACAGGAGCCAAGGACAGTACCAGCAAGAAGACCACAACGCAACTCCAAGAGAGGAGCCCGCCACCGAAAGAACCACCACAAGGGCCCAAGAATAAAAATGAAGCCACTCACAACTCCCAGTGCACAACCCCCCGATGCCTGGGAAAGCACACACAAACAGGAGACCATGCTTCAAAAAAGAACACCACGTGCCATTGCCAGAACACAAATCCAACAGTAGCCACTACTGGGAAACAATCACTTCCCCCATCAACCAAAAAATGCCTTTGCAGGGAGTAGGGGAAAAAAGGCACAAAACGCCATCAGAGAGCATGAGCCAAAACCCCATGAAGGGCACCAAAGAGGATAAAAAATTTCCCCCTGAAGGGGCCACCAAGAAGCAAGCATCAAGGTAGAGGAGATCAACACTTTCTCTACCTGAACCACTCACAATAGCAACAGGAAGCTCCTGCATGAGCCCGGAAGAAAGCCAAACAACTTCCCCAAGCTCTGCAAGAGATGCAATAGACCTCCACCAAAGGGCAGAACCCAGACAAACAGGAAAAAGTAGGTCCCTACCAACCAAACCCAGCACTGGAGAGAGAGGATCGCTCTCCATGAACCAATGCCCATCTGCTTCATCCTCAGATTCACCATCGCCCACGTTCAAACTATTGCTCCCGCCGCTACTCTCGCCCAAAGCTCCCGCTTGCTCCATTGAGGTAGGAAAATTATATAATATAATGTTAATATAATTGTCTTATTATTATTATAATTATAATAAGACAATTATTTCTTATTAAAGGAAAAAATATAATAAAGGAAATTATTATAGTAGACGTTAATTTATAATATACTTATTATAAATTAGAAATTATTTTATAATTAAATTGTATCATAATTGTATTATTATAATGATATTTCTTATAATATTTATTATAAATACAATATAATGTTTATTTTATTTATTATGAATACCAATATTAATTGGTTACATTTACCATATGATTATTTTCTAACATATCATATTTATTTTATTACAATGATAAAATACCATATTTTATAAATTATAGAATAATTGTTACTATAATGTCTTATTTTCCTAAGACAATCAAAAAATATTATGTTATTTTATTCCATAAATACTAAAATTATTATGTTTATAATTCTAATATTATAATTGTCTAGTATAATATTTCTAAAGGTATAATATAATACAATAATTAGAATAACTATTTGTCTGGTATTAGATTTTCTAGTACAATTATTCTATAATAAACAATTATTATAATACAATTATAATAACAAATTAGATTTCATCTATATTCTAATTTATAATACACTAATGGTAATAATAATATTTATTTAATAATAAGGACAATAATTATATTATAACAATAAGATTAATATTGTATTATATTGTTACAATGGTGTTTTCTTTTTGGTTAGGTTTTTTAAATTGTATTTTATTTTTTTATTTTATTTTTCTAGTATCTATTTTTTCTTTTTTCTTCTTCATTTCTTTATGTCTTGTATTTTATCATTAATTAAACTTTTTACTATTAGAATTGTTCTTTATTATATTTTTTCTCTCTAATTCTTCTCTATCGTTCTATTTATATTATTCTAATTTTCTCTATATTATGTTAATTTTCTCTTTGTTTTCCTATGTCTTCGTTATGGTAAATATAATTGTCTAAATAGATACAAGAAAATAAAATTAGTCTATAATAAACATTACAAATAGTATATGTTATTCTAATTAGAAAGAAAATTATAATCTAGCTAGAATAATTAATGGTATTTTTTTCTTACATTTGTTTATATTTGTTTTGATTAGAGGCAAAAAACAGGTTTTGAAGGGGCCTAGAACCCTTTACAAAATAAAGCAATTGCTATAAAAAGAAAACAACATTAAACAACAATCAACCCAACATCAGCAAACCACCAACCAAAAAGAAGGACACCAACCAGCAACACTACATATTGTTCAGAATTTCAACAGTTTCCATTTCACTAGCAGCCAGCTTCTGCCCCTTAACCATAGTATCAGAAACCTCAATACTTGAGGTGTCATGCCCATAATTTTTCGTCAGAAAAAAAAACCAACTAATTTTTTTTCACAAGTATATATATTCATTGACACTGTAATTATCAAGATGAGATAACATGATTACAAGTGTTCCTTCCAATAATATTATCATTAAGTTTGAATCTTTGACATTGCATTTGACTAATAGGACATATTAATTTGACTTGGTTGAATCAACTTAACTAGAGATTAGTTTAACCTAATATAATTAACTTGTCATTTGTGTGAGTTAGGGGTTAAGGATTTAGAATACCACAGTACTCAAATATCACCTGTATAAATTGTTTTATGGAAATATCTTGACAAACTTTTAAATTTAACACCCCCTTCTTAACCAACTCACATCTAAAATGTTTCACTACCTTTGTTTGAGCAATCTACTAAACCTTGAATTGAATATTAAATAATTTCTATTTTTCGTTCTACTAATATGATAGCTTTAACTAAGCTCTTGATTTTAGTTAGCAAATAACAAATCATTTAATTACTTAGGTAGCCCTCAATAATAATCATATCCTTGATTAGTATGATGTTTTTTATATTAAAAGCAGCAAAAACAAGGGTGTTGTCCCTTCAAAACAAGGCAACCAAGGCCATCCAAAGCAAACACATTAACAGCATAGTGACAGTAGAGTAAACCAAGCCATCACCCCCAGCAAATCATATCAAAAACTCCAAAACAAAACTAAACACTAAATAATAAAAAGAGTCCATCATGCAGGCATAATACGGAGCAGTTGAGTCCATAGACCCCCAGGGGTCAAACCAGCCATAAAACAACATATACATACTAAAAGTCATACATAAACTATCCAAAAACTTAAAGAACCAAAAGCCTAATTCTTTTCTTCCATGCATGGTTTGTCCTAAATAGCAGTCGCCCAATCCATTGTGAGGAACTTAAGTAGTTCCTTAAAGCTAGCATCCTCCTCACCATCGTTCGCGGACTTGTCCTTCTGCAGCAAATATAAACTAGTAGTCGACTTGTGCATGACCTTCAAGGCAAAGTGTGACACTTCCTAAACCTTCTTTTCCAATCTCTTGATTCTCCCTTTCAGGTTGTCAACTTCTTCCTCCGCCTATTCCTTTTTATTATAATCTTCTTTCAAGGAGGCATTTCCCTCAACTATATTAGAGGCCTGAGGTTTAATGGCAGGGCCCTTCTTCAAACTTTCAAACACATGGGAGGCACTACTCGTTGAGACAAACTGATCCTCCCCTCCCGCCACCTATTCCTCGAGATATTTGTTGTCACTCCCATTTCCATTGTCTAAATTTGAAGCCTCCTTGAGACTTCCCACTTTATCCTACTTAAAGACCAATCTATTGGATCTACGGGGGGTATTATCTTCTTCAGTGATTTTGATATCAGAATCAATTTGGTGGAGGCAGAATTTGGTTTTCTTAGAAGCTTTGGCCTTCAGTCTCGGGGTAGGAGCAACATGTTTTTTATCCTTACCCTTATCACCCAAAACCATCGCAGGGGACGTGCCATGGGGAGGGCTTTCAAAGTGGTATTTTTTAGGAATTTTTTCTTTCTTGGGCCTAGCACATCCAGAATGCTAGCAGAAGGGGGAGTAGAGGAAACCGGGGTTTCGTCAAGAGCGGGCGAATAAAGGACTTATTGCACAGTGATAGACCAAGCAAGGAAAAGGGCCATATGAAAATGGTAAATCCTAGACATAAGGCCTTAGTGCAGGATGGTGTAATTCTTTCTAGAAAATGAGGCTTCATTAAACTCAGAAATAGTGCTATCCAAAGAATGGAATAGAAAAAATGGAATGGCAATATACTGGTTATTGCTAAGGTGGTTGAGGAAGTTAAAATGGTAATAGTAATAAACCCCATACCTTCCTTCCAGCGTGAATTACTTCATGATCACCATACAAATTATGTCCCACGGTTCTGAAAGTGCCTCCCAGTCATAGCCACCCCATAGTTTGACATGTTTCTCCTCACCCTGGAAGAACTGGTTAAGACTAATTTGGTTTGGAACTTTCGTGGTTTTCTTCCAGGTTTGACCACTATTCAGAAGTCTTGTAGCTCTAGCAATAACCTCCTTAGAGACTTCAAAAGAAATGCCACCAATGGTAACCCTACCATCATTCCAAGAGGTGACAAACTTAATTGACAGGCCCTCGTCGTGCCCAGTCATGTTCTCCATATACTAGGAAATGTTGCCCTATTTGCAAATGTGCCAGACAGTGGCATCCACTTTCCATGCACTCTGTCCCCACCCATAGAACCCACACAAAAGTCACAAACCACTAGAACAGTAAAGAGATAACCAGTAAAGAGATAACCAGGGAAAAAGCAATGGCAACCAATTCTAGAAACGTCCACAGGGAAAAGGTAGGTGAGAAGTGACAAGAAAAGTCAAAAAAGAAGGCAATAGATGCCACAACTCACATCCCACACAAAGGTAGCAGCTCCCTCGTACAAATCGCACCAAGCACGTAAGGGCATGATATTGGTGTAATACTTAGCTAGCTCAAAATCCAATAAATTCTGCTAACATATGAGGCTCAGCACGAAAATTTAGGGGGTTCAAAAAATGATGACCCCATCGGCCACTAGGGGTAGAGAGACTCGCCTTACCATCAGCCTAAAAGAGGTCGTACAAGCCAAAGGAAAATCGCATGATATCCATCACCTCACATAACAGACAATTATTCAAAACCATGCTCATACCAAAAATACTAACCAAAGTTAGTAGGAGACCAGCTAAAATGAGAAAACACCATCTAGGGCTCATCATTTAAATTGTTTAGATCTTCCCTTAAACAAGCCAGAGCCAAGGGGGGCAAAAAATCCATTTTTCACCAACACCATAGCCCTTCAATATCAAGACCCACCACTGCCAAGCTGTCAACAGTCGCATTCCCCTCCCTCTAGACATGTTGGATACTAAATTCCTAGAGACCAATTAGGAGGGAGAAAATTTCCTCCATAATTCCTTTTAAAGTCCACCCCGCAATCATCTTGCCTTTAGTGGCTTCCACTATTAGCATCAAGTAGCCTTCAATTTCCATGGTCTTAACGTTGAGTGACAACGCAATTCTAAGACCCGATAAAAGGGTCATACCTTCAACTTGATTGCTAGTGTGATCTTTCAGTTTCCCAGCATAGGCAGCCACCAGGCCACCGCCAGGATTCTTGATAATACCACCTCCAGCTGCCATACCTCCCATAGCCACCCCATAAAAATTTAGCTTAACCCAAGGTGGCTTAGGGGTTCTCCATTTAGTATTCTTCCTAATGATCATTTTGGAATTATCAAATCTTTGCAACTCATTAGGCAATTTCCAAATAGTAGCTATGCTTCTATCCCAAGTAGTCAGGGGATTACTAGGCGTCTTCCATTTACAATTCAAAATGTTATCCAGGAAGAGCTTATTAAGGATTATTAGTAAACCATCCACATTGTTCACCATCTCTCTGAAAATCCTATTATTCCTTTCTTTCCATAGAGACCAATAGATGTGAGGTGGAATAAGCCGCCAAAGCAGTCAGATTAACGGATGTTTGGAGGGGCATTTCCAATTTAAGATAAATTGGTGGATATCTCTATCAAAGACCCAAGAGATGTTCAACCTTTGTAAAACATTTTTCCAAACCTGGGAAGCAAACTGGCAGTGAATAAAAAGATGAGAGATAGTTTATTCCTCCCTTCTACAAAGAGTACACCAATTAGGGAATTGAAAGCCCCTCTTAACAAGGTTATCAATAGTTAAAATTTTACCATGAATGGATGTCCACCAAAAGAAATTTATTTTAGGAATGAGCTGATGGATCCACACCTTCTTCCAACAATGCTCATCATCGTCAAACTTAAGAAGCACCTCAACAATTCATCCATTCACTATTTATTTATTATCATTAATATTTTCCTATGGGATGCACCTCAACAATTTTCATAGTAATAACAATCATGTTATTGGTATGGTATTTTTGCTCCACTTAGTGTTTCTATTTGTTACTGATATTATTTTCCCATGTTAATAATAATGCTCACTCAAATAGTAATAAATTTCATAATAATAATATAATAAATTAAACGTTCATATTAACATTAATGCAAATTGGTTCATATGATTCTCAAAGTTTAATCTATGTAACCTAAATACATTTTATTGATAGATAATTATTTTATCACATCATTAATTTATCCCAATATATTCCTTTTAAAAAAATTGACTCTTAAAAATTATATAAATAAGATATTATTAAAATATAAAAATAAAAATAAAAAAAGATATCATAATTAAATTTTATTATATATATTCATCATGATAAAAAGGAAGGCTATATATATATTTCATTTTGCTTGATTAATATCCTATTAAAATAATTAAATAGAAACCCTAGTCTCTAAAACGAATCCCACGATTCCTTTTCTTCTCTTTTTTTATCTAAAGTAAGAATTTGAGGGCTTTTAAAGAGTAGAGTTTAGTATGCAAATTATTCAAATGTGATGTATTAAGTCTCTTTTAAATACTGAAGGCAATAAACATATGAAACGGGAATTTATTAAGAGTGTGGCTGCTCATATTCTTGCCATTGAAGAAACATACTCTTGCATTTCCACTCAATTTCCCTCACAATCAACTAGGCTGATAGTTTGCATAAATGTTTATTGATAATCAAATCAAAGATGGGTGTATATTAAATTGCTACCAACTTCCAGCAGAATTTCTACGCTTATGTTGCACTTGAATTAATGACAATGTGGGTCATTTCCTGTACTGCAAATTTAGCCAAGATCTTACTTGGTAGGGGTCGATGCCAATGCAAAAGCAGTTATGGATGATGGTATTTTTCACACAAAGGACATTATCTTTCTTTATCAACAACTTGATCATGCCATTAATAGGGGAGAGGAGCCTATAGTGGAGCGGGGTTCAATAGTGGGGATAGAAGTAGTCGGCCCCATAGTGGAGCACCTTAATATCCAATTACAAAACACTTTTTATCCATAAAGTACACAAACTGACAAATCATGTGATGCCACATCAGCACACCAATAAAACATGACTTAGTGCACCACTATCGGTCTCACTTTTTTTTGGGCCTTTTTTGGATACCTCAACAAAAAGCATGTTGATGTGGCATCATATTTGATGATGTGGCCCTAAAACAAAATATAGAAGCATGTGAGTTTCCAAAAAAACTATTGTACAAAATTGGGAGTGATTTGAAATTTCCACATAAGATTTTGAGAAATGTGAAGTTAGGGTGCTCCATTATGGACCCCTCTCCCTTATCTACTAGTGAAAGATTGCATCTATCTTGCCTCAAGCTCAAGGAAACAAATATTCTACAGCTAGTTTTAGGTTGCATCGCCATTGTCTAGAAATAGTGTCTAAAATGTTTTTTCCTTCAGATGCTGCTATAAATCCACCTACCTTCTTTCTTACACCACAAATGGAAGCGATATCCTGGCAAGGCTTGCAGCAGTCAAATCCCACCTACCAACCCTAATGTGACAACAATTGCCTCCTATCCTATCCAACCTAACTCAAAATATTAAATCCATCGATATATGCATATTATAATATATTGAAATGTTGATTAACTTGGAGATCTCTTAAGTTCACTTGGCCTCTTGAGTTGATCGTCAAAATGATGGGTGGTTGCTTTAGGCCACTTAACCACTTGCTGCAACCTTGGACTTACACCTGGCTTATGATTCCTTTACAAATCCTTTGTTAAATGATTATGTGTTGGTTTTCTTTTCTTTTTGTTTGTTTGTTGTGAACAGGACCTTTCTCTACTCGCCGCAACCATAGCGATATAATTCTAGTGCCAAAATTGGTGCTGAGAGGGTATTGTAAGTGAGTGAATTTGTTTTACTATACCTACTAAGCTAGCATAAAATGAGGGAAGATGCCTTTGCAGAATGGGATAAGCACGAATACACCGTGTGAATCTTACAACAATTCGCATATCTTTAGTTTCATTATGCATTACTTTATAATATACTGCAACTTGAATCTTATGTTTATTAGCACAGATACACGCACTACAAGAGATTCACTTTTTTTAACTTTATTTAATGGTCTTAGTTGCCTTAAATGTTGATTTAAATTCTCCTCTAGTAAGGTAAAAGTAGTGAATACACATTCTGAATAAGAGGTTTGCAGTAGACTTGATAGATCTCCAGTGCTTCTTGTAATCTTCAACGCTATCTTGTCCTTGCGTTGGATGTTAGCATTGTGTAGTTATATTTAATTGACTATAGATCCAGAGGTTTACAAATGCCCACAAACCTGACAAGATTTTAATAGACAAAACCATAGATCTATTTTTCCTATTATATCCTTCTTTGCAACATCAAATCTACAATGGAAGAATATCAGAATTGTCTCAAATGGCCAGAGGAAGCATTTAGCACCATAACCAGTTTTGTTTTACTCCCTTGATAAAAATCCTAGAGATGACATTTCTAAACTTTATTTTGATCCAGAGGAGAATTTAATTGCATTACTAAAGCAAATAGTATAGATTAGCTTACGCTCAAAGTTTATGTACCAAACAATAAACAAAATGTAATTCATTAGAGACCCATTTTTTTTTTAGTAGTCACTAAAAAACAAGTTTTACTTTAGCTATTCTTTGGTCTTGCATGAACTAAGTGTTTGGGGTCTGAGTATTTAGTCTTTTTCTTAATATTTGAGGGTAGATCCATAGAGGATTTCACCTTCCTCATAAGAAGGTTCAATTTCTTTATTCATCTTCTTATGATCCAATTGACAGTCACTATGAATCAACTAACCTGCAATGAAATAAAACCTACCTCTTTCCATTCTTTCATTTTACAATAGGATAGCAATTAATCCATATTACCACCAATGTTCAGAAATACAACAATAGCATAAAATCAAATACGGCCTACTCTCCACCCTACCGTAATGGCATCATGAAGCAACATGGGCAGTAGCCATACCCTCGAGCAAGAAAAATATTTAAACCCCACAATGATGAATGGGGTTTTCTCAAATTTTTCAAAGAAAAGATAAGATATCATAATATCAAATTGCATGCTTATAGGCTCACCACTAACTACATTCCATAATGATTTTTGCAAACATACCCACATCATGCAGCCATAAACAAAGGAGGATGTAAGCAGGGAAACTTATCTTTTTTTTACTTAGGTGATGAGATAAACTCTTCTACCATCCTTTCATCTCCAATACCACCATCAACTCTTCTACCATCCTTTCATCTCCAAGACCACCATCTTGAGCACCATCTCCTCAAGGGAAAATCTCTTCTTCTCTCTCCTTCTCTCTTCAATCCTAACCAAAATTCTTCAAAGGAAGAAGTGGGTAACACCCCACTCATTATTTTTCTTCAAAATATATAGAAGTTTCAACTTGCAACTCTTGAATGGGGATGTGTGGAGTGTCCTTTCCTCCATAAATGAAGGTCCTTTCCTTATTAATGAAGATACATGCACTTGGACAATCCCTCAATATTTCCATCCTCTTCTCAAAATTCGTCACTCTCCATTATGATAGCTTTTTAGGGGTCAAATCATGTTGTAGGGGCACTATTGTATGCCCACTTGACTCCTACAACTATGGTACAGACCCTAGGGGGCTTATTTTTGCATCCTAACCCAAAAATTTCACCAACTCTCATTAAAAGCCCACTCAAGGTTACATCCGAGTTTCAAACTTAGCTAGGGGTTTCCAAGGCCTAATCACCACTTACACCTCACATGAATCACAACTAAATTCCCATTTTCTCTTGATGGTCCTCCCTTCTCATGCTAACATAATTTTCTTCCTACACATGACCAACACAATCATAAGTATCAATTATGTATTGCATTAATTTGTTAGCTATATTCTAAATTTTAACTATATAATAATCCATTTAGAATTTCAATTTGTATTACATGGTATACAAGTGTATTCCACCTTCATGGTAGTAACAACGAAACAAAATGTCAAGATGATATGCAAGAATATTTCCAAAAGATCATCTTATTTATTATCCACAATATATTTAATCACCAATTCAAAAAAAACATATAACAAATTATGGTCATATTAAGTATATACGAGGAGGGGTCTTACATGAGGCCCCAGCCTAATTTTTCATTATGTTTCTTGTCCTGACCCCTGGCACACCATTTTTTACCTCACTACTCAAAATAGAACCTTTAGCAGAACCCTTGTCAGCAGCATAATCCACTTCCATCAACTCACCCCAAGCAGCAATAACATCATCAGACACATTCTCCTTTCTCTTTTTAACAGTAGTCACAAGGGAAATAGCCTTCACAGATTCCAACATAGCCAGGACCTTAGGGCATCTCCACCCTTCATCACAACATTCCATATCTTATCAATTTTATCCTCAAGGGATAACATTCTTCCCTCCATATTTTGTTTCAAATTAACGATTTCCTTCGCCACAGTATTAGCTATAGTATTAAGACAATCCATTAAATTATTAATTTGGATTTGGACAGAAGGGTCCTCAGCCTTGCTAGCAACACCTCTAATATGAACATTGGTCCTATTGATCTCATGAAAGAACCATTTAAAAAGTTTAAAAAGTGCATTAACACTGTCATGGGCTAAACCCAACACATCAAAAGTATCCTCCCTATCAAATTTTTCAATAATTTTTCCCACAGCAACGTCCTCATCAAAAGAACTCACATGAACCTTTTCATCAAAAACTTTGTTAGCTTTACCAATAGGGATAGGAGACTTCATCCTACAAATAGAGCTGGTAATTTCCTTCACAACAGCCTTCCTTTTTAAAATCCTATCCGCATCGGCTTTACTAGTTCCCATAGCATGTCCGCCACCCACAACTCTTTCATTCTCCTGCTTCTACAACCCAATGTTAGTGCTCAAAACATCCTCACCACAAATACCACCACCCAGGGAAAGAGGGAAACCCTTCTCCAAGATTTGACCAGCATTCAACACCCTTCTCTTCTGACTCCCCTCCTTAAGCTTCTACACAAATCTAGTTGATGGGGGAGGAGAAGAAGCTTCCCCATAAAGTTCATTTTTATCCTTAACCCCCTTAAAAGGAACAATCGCCACCATTTCATCACTACATTTCGTATATCCCACCTTCTCATCCATCTTCCTTTTCCCAGATTTACCCTAAACATGGGAAATGAGGCCCTCCTCCAAAGAGGCAAATGAATTTGAGACATAATCAGCATCATCATCCCTATCATACTTAAATTCTTTGTTTAAAATAAGCCTCCTCTTCTTCGGTTTCTTAGAAGACCTTTCCTCTCCCAACTCCATCTCATAGCCCTCCCTTGTTTTAGCAAGATTATCCTTTAGAGACACAAGAGTTTTATGCACATCATGAACTTTAACATGTTCATAAATCAGGAGAATCAACCCCGAATGCAAGACAGGATTTTTGGGGTTTTTCCTATGATCTTTAATCCCGAAGTCCATCGACATCAACAAATGGAAGGGCAAGGACACCCATTTCTTGTGCCAAAAATGGTTAAGCAAAAGAAAATAGTAATTGTTAATAGTCGTGTACCTTCCTTCCAAGGTAACATACCTCATAATTTCTTCAACATCCCGCCACAGTGCTTTCAAGGAATGCCTCAGATACCCATCACTCTTCATGGGCTTCAAGTCATCAGCCTCATTCTTTTTGAAGAAAAGAGACATCGCGGCCTGTGATTCTTTCTTATCTCTGAACACCTTCATACCTTGAATAACCAAGCCCGTAATTTGGGCTATGAATTCTTCATCCACCACAATGTCCCTACCACCCAAATTGAGGGTTCTCTCTTTCCACCCTTCAGCAACCAAATCAATGACCTAGGAGTTGTTGCCATGCAGTTTCTCCATAAACAGAGTTAAACCACCCTTTTCTAAAATCTCCCACACCTCCTTTCTTTTCTTAGCAGTATCACAAGATTTGGGCTCGGCACAATTTCTGTCCCCACCCATGACACTGTAAAATAGAGACCAAGCGCATAGGAAGAAACTTAGGAAAGAACAAAAAACACCACCCAAAGCCAAAATATCCAACAGAAGACTCTAGAAACTAAGGCTACTAACACCCACAATCCACGCGAAGCTAGCCATGGGACATAAAGGCCATAATGAAATTGAACTTTGTGCCTTGTGATAGCCATCCCTCAAAATCATAATTTTAACATCCTCACTTATGTCATTCAACCACGTGAGTAAGGACATGCATGCCTTAATGAAGAAAAAGATCAACATAAGATTAGGATTCATTAAAAATTATAGCCATAGCCTCAAATGGGATAGGATCATTTAAATCCCACACCTTGCTATCTTTAACTCTAAAGTTGGCAAAGAAATCAGCTAACATATGTAACGCCCTGTCGTGCGAACCCCAAAGGACATCAACACAATAATTTTTTTTTTTAAAGTATTCTAAACATACATGTGATGCACATTAAATCAAAAGTCATAAAACTTAATTAAACAAATTCACTTACACTTACGTCCCTTGGGGTACACGAGGAGACATTACGAACTTAATTCCATACAACAACAATAAAGAATAAAAGCCAAAGATATAATACATAACAAAGTAAACATTAACAAATGTAACACATACATGATAAATCATTGATAAGAAACCATCTGTGTACATAAATACAACATATACATGATTAACTCAACACATTGAATACCAATTGCCATGGCCAATATCCACATAAGGTTTAACATTACATTATAGTACAATGTTCAAGAGGTACAATGATACAAAAGTGTTTCCAATCATGAACGAAAACCATACAACAAGATAACATGATACAAATGAATAGAGGAATACATAGTATCATAGCTGGCTCCAAGACGGATACAACTTTGGGGTCGCCGCAACAGCACCAATCTGCACCTCTCAATCCTTGACTGGGAACCCAATGGGGTGCTTAGCATGTTCCACCCAACCATGTGGGTCTGAAGACCCACCCCCCGTGCTAAGGAGCTGACAAGAAAGAGACCTCAACCAAGAACATCCAAACAGGGAACCACAAGACTCAACGTCATACAAAAGTATCATAAAACTCAAGGATTACAATGACATTAATCAAAGCAATAACTAGTAAACAAGTAACCAAAGGATGATCATGAAACATTTCCAAATCAAACTGAAATAGTAAATAGAATACAATTCCAGAGGCAATAAGGAAACAAGGCAAATGGGTGTCAAGTGGAGAGTGTCATCGCATAGCTCTCATGGGATCTCTTGGCCCTTCCTCCAACTTGAGGCGCCGGCACCCATAGGGTAGCTCATGCGAACATGATTCCAGAGGCAACAAGAAACAAGGCACAAGGGTGTCTAGTGGAGAGTTTCATTGTATAGCTCTCATGGGATCTCCTGGCCCTTCCTCCAACTTGAGGCACCGACACCCATCTATGGATCTCCTTGCTCTTCCTCCTAATTGAGGCACCGGCACCATAGGGTAGTTCATGCGGAGCCTATAATCTCTCATGAAGACGAGATTACGACTTTGCCGACCATGGCCTTCTCAGTCTATCATTAGTCTATGATAGCCCTAATGCATAGACGAGGCATCCAATATTTATTATCTTGTGTGTTTTACTACCCATCCCCTAGATTCTATTTTTAGGTTATCACTTGTTTAACTACTCTTACGTGGGTTCTCCTGTGCTCTTCCTCCTTTCGAGGTGTCAGCCCCCACGAAGAGCCACTCTCCCTTAGACCCCTAACATAAACCAAAATCCAAGGGTTGTACAACATAAAAAGAACATTAGATCACCATAGAGAAACATGCAAGGCATTACCCATCTCGCTATAAACACACAAACAGAGTCTCAACAATTCTTGTACAACCCTTTCAAAATCATGATGCCAAAACACTTGCCACATCAAGGGCACATAAAGAGTGAACATCAACTATCAATAATCTCAAGCCTCTAGAAGCCAAAAGAACGACAACCCACAATGAGGGTAAAATGAAGCAACAAGAGTTTTTTCCCAATAATTCCAACACAAGGATAAAATTTCCCTCAAATATGAGATTTACTCAGAAAAGCCACAAAAAGGAAGATTCATCAAGACCCATCCACAAATCAATCAACCCTAAAACACAAATACAATGCACATATCAACAATGGTGTCACCTCAAAAAGGGAATCACAAAAGAAAATCAACCTTTAATTCAACAAAATCACTTAATATTCAAAAGCCACCAACTAGGCATTCCATAGGAGACCTCAATTTTCTCCTCACAAGATGCCTAATCACTAAATACCCACAAACTCACAATCAAATCAATCATGCAGTATTTCATACAAGCATTGATGCAAGCAAATTCTACAACAATCTTCTTGTAGGCACATATCAAGAATGGTAATAGTTCCATTATAATAACAATCTAGTATAAGCATGGAAGAGAAATACACAATATTAAATTAAGATGGCATAACCTACTCTTAGTCTTTATGCTATATTTAACTTATAACAATATGTTAAATTACCATTTAAAAAGGGTTTCGATTTAATCTTGTCTATCATTCTATGGTCTTATAATGAATACATTACTCACTATCAAGAATTTATAAGGATATTCTAAATGAAAATGAATACCCTTCTAACAAGAATTGAGTTGTTCAAGTAATTCTTCTTCTAATTATCTATAAAAGTAAGTAGCTCATTTATTTCACCCATTATTCTATTACTATATCAATGGACGCACTTTGTCTTATAAGCACAAGTTCATGTTGACGATCTAACTCTTTGTTTCAAGAGAGTTCAAGAGTATGCTAGTTCATATATAACGAGCTATTATATATCAATTCCATTTCTTTGTCATTCTTTTAATTAAATCTCCAAAATACTAAAGGAAGTTATCAAATAACTCGCAAGGCAGATATATTCTTTCTAAAATCCACTATATATTTATGCATGTACCTGCTCATATATATATATATATATATATATATATATATATATATATATATATATATATATATATTAAATAGACTATAGCTTTTAAAATAAAAGAGGTTTTTACGTGCATATTTTGTCATACTATATTGATTACACCTAAAGAGAAAATATGGATTGTATCGTATGGCTATCAATACAAGATTAAAACTTAAGATTTTAAAGCACATAACACATTCTTAGTTATACTCAAGCTAAATAAAAATCATACTTACAGTATAAGGCAAGAAAGACAACCAATGAAAACAGGAGATCTATGCAAGGTAAAGAAGAAATTGGGTTGGTAAATGAAGACGGCAGAGATGGGTTGACAATGAAATCAGAGAGATTACTTAAACCTTAAAACTTCCTATTATGCTCAAGCTCGTGGCTGAGACAGGTTGACAAAGAAATTAGAGAGATTATTTAAACCATTAAACTTCCTATAATGTTCAAGTGTGCGGCTGTGACAGGCTACCAATGAAATTAGAAAGATTATTTAAACCTCTAAACTTCCGATTATGTTCAAGTGTGCGGCTTTGACAGGCTGCCAAAGAAATCGGACAGATATTTAAACCTCTAAACTTCCTATTATGTTCAAGTACGCGGCTGTGACAGGTTGCCAAAGAAATCAGACAGATATTTAAACCTCTAAACTTCCTATTATGATCAGTTGTTACGGCCAAGACAAGCTGACAGTGGTATCAAGGGATTATTTAAATTTCTACAGCCTTCTATTTTCAAGTACAGAAGATGGGCCAGGTTGCGAATAGAATCAGGGAGGCTACTTAATTTACTACACCTTTACAAGTCTAAATGTTGCAGCTGTGATAAGTCGCCAATGGTAGCAGGCAGGTTGTATCATGCCTGGACTCTAAATGTCGTAACTATGACAGGTTGCCAAGTATAAGGAAGTGAATATTGGAATTTGGAACTATTGCCATCTACTTGCATTATTATCAAATCCCAAATGTTATCCACGAGACAATACTCGAACTGTTAGAGAGAATGCCTCAAAGCGACGTCACCTCAAGGAAAAGTATAATCACAGGAAAAGCACAAAATAGATTTGCAAGAAGACTCTCAAAATATTTAAATTAATGAGGCACTGTTGGGTGAAGAGGAGTGTAAATGATAGAACGGGGAACACATTTCTTAGCTCCAGGAAAACAAACCCAGTTATCCAACCCAACCATGCAACAAGACAATGAATAAAATGTGCACGAAAGGTCTACAAAAGGCTTCCCCAAATCCTCCAATCAATGCAACATGTTGGAGCACATCCTAGCAGTGAAGGTACACAGTGAAATGTGGATGAATATTAAGTTGCATGCAATGAATTTAAGATGCCAAGATTGTGGTGATCATACGTGCATGGGGTTTCATGGCCAAATCAAAATATTAATAAGTCAAGTAAGAAGGGAAACGCAAAGGCGACACAGTGAACTGTTTGGCAAAGTACCTCAAAGACAATGTGATTTTAAGGAACACTTGGGTGGTAGGATAGGTACAAGATGGAATTTGCAAGGGAACTCTCAGAGTCTTTGCTTTAATAGAACTCTCAAGGACACCTTCAAGCATTGTAAGTTTTGCTTGTGTTCTTAGGGCACACAGTCAAGTAGGTTTAGTGAATAAAGGCTACATGCACCACACGCATCAGTCAGCCCTATTACAGTATAATGATAATCATAATTATGTACACAACAAAATTCTTAAAACTCATATGGGAGCAAGTTAAGAATTAACATTCATACGCAACGAAGGAGAATCTCAAAAGCCAAGGATATCGAATCTCACAAGAATGCATCAAAGTCAATTTCTAACCTGATATAGAGGCAATGACATATATAGAGACATGCACAATGTTTTGCTACGAAAGTAAAGTGCAGAACTAACCTCTCATTCATCGGTGATTCACCCCTATGTGGTCAATGCTTCTATCTCCCCTAGTGCAGACAAGCTATGGCATTTGATGCCAGACATTAACCTTCTAGCTGGAGAAACTGTAACACCCCTCTGTTTTGGCTCTTTGTTTGTCAGTGTTCTCCTTGTAATGCTTTGTTATGTTATGATGTGAATTTGGAACTTGGTTACTTCTGATTGCAATAATTAAACGATGTGAAGCTATATTTTGATGTGATTTTATTCTGATGCCATCTTTACGACATGTTTTGGATTAACTTAGAAGATATCTGATTTAACGATGTTTTATGCTGTTGATCATGTTATTGATGTTAGATGCATCAGTTAGTGAGATTGTATTGGTGAAGGGGACGGGATTGTATCACTCGCTTGCGAGTGCCCTACGATTCTGAGATTTCCTCTTCACGGTGTGTCTGATCATATTATGTATATATGCACGTTCGACATGCTCTTTGTTGCAGGTTGGCAGGTATATGACATCGACTCCACCTGGTTTTCAGGTTTGAGCGTGTCCATTGACCAACGGAAACTAATTGGGAGATAGTAGCTAGGTTTTCTGTGTCAAGTCGTTACCCTAGTCACCGAGTGTCGTCGGGTTGTAGTCGGGTTTGGTTGTTTCATGTTGCCCAGTTCACCTTGATCTTTAATTGAATTCAAGTTATAATGGCTTGTGTTGTTAATCTGTGGCTTTAATGTAATTGGTTGTAATGCTAGGAATGTTATTTACTTTATTAATTAATTTAATTTAATTAATAAAATAATCTAATCTTGGATTAGATTTATTTTATTGATTAATTAAATTAATTGTGTGAATTGATTAAGTTATTTCTTTCGAATTAAAAGTGTTAAAAGTTTTAAATTCTTTTATTGAAAAAAAAATAAATAAAATAAAACTAAAAGGTATTACATTCTATTTGGAAAATAGAATTTTGTTTTAAGTTATTTAAAGTTCAAATGTTTCAAAATGCAATGACTTTGTAGAAAAGAGATTTTTGGAAATAGTTGACTTTTTGGAAAAAGATATTTGTTTTGAATTTGGAAATGGAAATAAAAATTTCAATTTCAATTTGAGAATAATTTGGGGGAAACTCTATTTTTAGGGGATTTTTGTTCATTTTGAAAAAAAGGGGTTTTCAACTTGGATGGAGAATTTTTTTGGTGGTTTTACTTGGATTGTGAAGGAGGTGGAGATTTTGGCTTGGGATGGATTCAATGGAGGAATTGGAGAACTCCATGTTTGAAGGCTTCAAGGTTTGGAGGAAGAAAACAGGTTCTTCTTATCTTTGCTTGTACATTTTGAAGATAGATTAGATTCTCTTCATGCTATTTGAAATCTTAAATGTTGTTTGAATCCAATGAAAACCATGGGTTATTTGTTTGAAAACTTGCATTTAGTGTTGAGATTTTGAAAAGAAAACCAAAACTAGAATCAACAATGGAAAAATGAAATGAAAACCACAAGAGTCTTGTTGTCAAAATAGAAATCTAAACCCTATGCTTGTGTTGAAAAATCCATTGTTTTGTTGCAAGATTTTGTTGGGAATTTGCTTAATAAAACCCACAAATTCATTTTAAAAAAAAAAAAATGAGGGTTTCCATTTGTTGAAATTCTGGAAAATACCCTGGTTTATTCCTTTTTGTGAAATTTCTTAATAATCATTTTGTGGGGGAATTGTTGGTTTTTTTATATATATAAATGCAAATGAAAATAAATTTTATTTTAGGGTGGCTGGGGAGGCCAACCCCCACCGCCGCCGCCGCCGACGCCGCCCGATGGGGGGCGGGCTGTGTGTGAACACACAGCTGTCGCCGCCCGGCGGGGGGTGGGCTGTGTGTGAACACACAGCCACCGCCGCCTGCAGGGAGGCGGCGCGTGTGCTTTGCACATAGCCACCGCCGCCCGGCGAGAGGTAGGGGCTGCGTGCCCTGGGCTTCGGCCCTTTTTGCCTGTCTTTTATAATTTCAAAATTACTTTAATTTCAATTTGAAATTTATGGATATTATTTTATATTATATTTTATATAATATTTATAATATTTAATATTATATATTAAATAAAATATAATATATTTAATATATATTAAATTAAATTAAATTTTGTATAAGTTAAAATATATTTTACTTTATATGTTAAATCATAAGGTTTTTTTTTTAAGATGATTAATTAAAGTATATATAAATTATTTGATATATTTTAATTAATGGGGGTTTTAATTATTTGTTAAAATAATAGTTGTTTAAATCAAATATATTTGTATATGAAGGTAGATACGCACGTTGAATATTTATTTATAAATAACCATGATAACGTGCTCTTATATTTAATTGTATGGATATCGCATTGGTACTTTATTTTAATAGATGCGCTAAGGGGTATCATAATTTAAATGTATTAAGATGATTATCGTCGTGCTATTAGAGGCAAGAGTGGAGTTTAGAAAATCTAATGTTTTATTTGAAATATTGATTTTAGTTGATTGAGTATCCTATGTTGCAAAATGGATTAAGTGATTTTAATTTAAATATTATTTAATAAAATATCTTGAGTTTGAATATGTTAGTGAAACTTAGAGTTAACGAATGTCTTATTCAAATCAGGCGACTTTATTGTCAAATGTTGGATTTGTTTATATTTGATTTTGATTATCTTAAGATGACTTTTGGTCACGTAATCGAAGCCAAAGTAGAGTTTATATTCGAATGAGTTATTTCAAATGTTGAATCTTATAGTCTAAGGTTTTAATTTAAAAAGGTAGATTTTAAATGATCAAGTATTTTCATTTTCAAAGGTTGATTTTATTAATAAATGTAATTGGGAAAACGAAATATAATTATTGGTTTAAATTCCTTAAGTGGTCAACATACTTAACTCGATATTAGGTATATTCGTTTGGGATATAATTGAATTCAAGTAGAGATAAGATTTAGTTGACTTATTTAATGCTAAGTTGAAATCAAGACTGAATTATTTAATCTAAACACTTATTTTTTTCAAGATGTTTAATTATAGAATATGATTGTGGAATTGAGAGTAAAGGATGAACTTATTAACTAACCTGATTGATTTATTAATCAAGTGATTTATCTATAGTATGTCATCATGAAACTAAGAGAGAACGGTTGATTTAAATTTTAACCAGATAGTTGCATTATTAAAGTGTTTTGATTATGAATATGGTTATGAAAATTAGAGTAAATGATCTATTCTTTAAATATTTCAATGTCATGAAAAGAAATGAGATCAATTGATTGGATAAATGCTAGTCATGAAATCTATGTTTGACTGGATTTAGGAAATCCGAACATTAGCTTACCTACTTGTCTGAAATGTTTTTAGTGTTTAATTGTTCGCCTTCGATGTTGTGGAATGAGAGTGAATGTTTTGAGAGTCTTCCTGATATGGGTTCAATTATTGGTATGGGTGGTTGTACGTGAGTCAACCCTTGTTATGTACTTTGATTTCCGTGTTATGAGAAAATTTTGTTTGTGAAAACTACATCTTTAGACATTTAAAGAACGTATGATTATATGATTGTTGACTTTAAGTCAAATTCTTGTTGATCATGTAAGTCTTCCAGTTGTGTTTATTGAGATGATTGTTGCCTTGTGATTGGTTATTGTCTTTCTTGGGTAGTGCATGAGACTTGTATCAGTGGAAACCTGGTCCTTCGTACGGGCTGTGTGACCTTGTGATTAAAGGTTGAGTCTTGTTTTTAGTTCGTTACGTGGGTCATCATGATGTTAGTCAACCTTGTGTTAGCCTTGGGTAGTGCACGCTTTGGTTTCAGTTTTGTACATCAGTAGTGATGTGTTACCTGTTCAGGTGTTTGATTATGTGTGATATGTGTTAGTGCATTGACTACCCTTGGCATGTGGTTGAGTTATGTGTTGTCGATAGGGGAGTGGCTTTCAAACGAGCGCCAGGCCGAAAGTGGTTCCAGGATAACTCGTGTGAGAGTCAGTTAATTAAGTGAAAATTAAAATAACTTACTAGGGAGAGAGTAGCTTTGAACATTAAATAAGATAATTTAGCCTCGCTCATTGGCTCAAGGGCTTGTACGAGACTTGAGATGAGTCGGGAAGGCCTGGAATGGCAAGATTGTTATCTCGTCTTTACGAGAGATAATCGATTCCGCTCTGGTGCGCATGTGGGGTCGGGAGTCAGTTGAGGTTTCCAGGATATCCCTAGAGGGGGGCCGGGACCTAGGAAGACTTGCCAGGAGATCCCATGCAACCTTTTCGATGGCACTCCTCCTATGACAGCAGTCGGTATGGTGTTGTACCGTTGGTTTATTTTGTATAGTGATTATACTCAATTTTGTACTCTGGAAGCATTGTAACCATTGTGTTAAGTGATGTGGGTTTTGTTCTTGATTCAGTTCAGTGTATGTGTTATCCTGTGTTTAGAGGTAGATGGTCTTGTCTAGGAAATCCTTGTTACTATCTCCTAGCACGGAGGGAGTGGGGCCTTTAGGTTCCACGTGGTCGGGTGGCGTGCATCTTATCCGTTGGTTCTTCTTCTCGTTTGTGTGGTCGTGAATTCCAGTTGGAGAGCTCGTGGGAATTAGTTTCTTCTCATGCCTCGTTCTCTCAGTTCTTATTGTATTTTACTACCCCTCAGTTGTAATCGAGGTGGAATTGTATTATGTAATCCTATTTGTTGGACTTGCCTCATTCGGGGAATGAGTATTGTAATCTTATTGTAACCATGTTATTGGAATCAAGGGGTATTTCATACTCTTGGATGTAAAGTGTATAGTTTTATGAATGGAATGTATGTTGTCTCATTCCCTTAAGTGATTAATGTTTCGTTTTATATTAATGTTTGTTGTTGTTTGGTTTTAATGTAATCATTGTCTCGTGGCCTTAGAGGTTGTTGGCAATGTGTATTCATCTTACATGTTATTTGTACTTAACAAAAAAAAAATTGGTACACGTTTAAGTAATGATTTGCAACTTCCTCTAGGGTTGCGTGGCGGGGCATTACAGAAACCATCACCTCACCGGTGAAAGCATAGATGAAGACTTGCTCCATCCCCAAAACCACCATAGTCCCCCCCCCCCCCGAGAAAATGATAAATATTCAGCTATCTAAGATTCCCCCAAACTTCCTATCCTTTTTTTATTAAATAATGAAATCTCTTTGTTTTTTTTTTGATAAATCAATCAAAAAAAATAGTGGTTTTCCATTCAAAATCAGTTTTAAACTATGCATGATCCAAGAGAGATATTTTTCCATCCTTTTTCTTCTGTTTCCACATGAGTTTGAATCTTATCACGATCATTTATTATTATTTATTTAATTAGAAATAAACTATTCACTTTCCATTTTCCAATTGCTTTCCTTGCTTTTATCTTCAATTCGAAATCTTATCTTACCATTTATTTAATTTTAAAAAAGAACATATTACCTTCGATATTTTAATGAGTTAACTCTAGCACAATATTATTCATCTTTTCTATTTTCGTCTTCAATTTTAAATCTTATCTTCATGATTTATTAGACATGATGCTTATCTTTATTTATTTATTTATTTATAATATTCTATTAAAATTTATTTCATCACATTGTTTAATTTAAATAATTACTCATACTTCTTTTAGTTATTATTTTAATTTAATAATTAACCATCCAAAATAGTTATCGTATCATTTACTAAATGTAGTTCATTCAGTTATAATTTCACTTCCCATTTAAATTAAGTGCCCTTTTAATCCTTTTTAATTTACTTAATTAAAATAATCAAAACTATACAATATTACAAAATCACAAAATTATGACAACAATATACTCACGAAATCAAGACATCTCAAAATCAACTTATCACACTACTCGAACACACGAAAATGACATGACCACCCAACAGTCAACTTACTTGAATGACAAGAGAAACTGAAACAGATGGGCACTACAACATATTTCCCTCTCTCAAAATGTCAGAGATATAAACATTATCAAAGGATTTAATAATTTCAATCGAATCCTTGATCAAGGCCTCAATTGTCCAAGATGGAGGAGAGACATTCTTCAAATTATTGATAATGTTCAAAGAGTCGTTGTGATACCCCTCATGTTGTTGTTACTCTTATGGACAGATCTTATACTTGGTTGTGTGGGTGATCAGTTCACCATTTTGGTTGTGCATGGATTTATGGTTTGGTTGATTAGTTGCATTAGATTTTACATATGTTGTTAGATGATACATTTTATGGTGATTATGTTATATGACTTTTTGTGGTGTTCTTTAATAATATATATGGTGATGTTGTGAGTTTTATGCTGTTATAATGTTTGGTGTGTTTACTTGTGAGTCTTGGTGAAGGGACGGAGGGGCATCACTTGCTTGCAAGTGCCCTGTCACCCTGCGATTACCTTTCATAGTGTGTTTTCTATGGAGATTTACATGCTTCACGACATCTGTTTCTATGCAGGATGCAGGTACTAGACATCGACTCCACCTTCTTGTCAAGTTTGAGTGTGTCTTACAAACTCAACGGGATTGATGTTGAAAAAGGAGTGGTTAGGAAAGAATTCCCGTCCCAAGTCTATCTACTATGAGTCTTTGGTTGTCTTTGTTCTATTTGTCTTTGAATGGGAATGTATTAGTGTTGATTAATATTTTGTTGTGATTTAATTAATTTTAGTTAAGTGTGATTAATTATTTTGTTTAATTAATAGAGTTATTATAATTAATCATGGTTTAATACTCTTGATTTAATGGATAGTTTAAATAAAATATAATTGTTTTGTGGATTTGTAGAATGTTATATTTGTCATTTAATTTTGGAGTTAATTAAATAGCCTATAAAGCTATATTATTATTATTATTAGAGAAAGAAATAATATGGAATATAATAATTTAGTTAAAAAAAAAAATTAATTTATTAAATTTTTATTTATTGGATTTGTACAGGAAGTAGTGGGAAATAATGAATGGTTGTTAAGGAAATGATTCCCGGAAGAAAAAGAGGCATGGATAACAGAAGTTGTTCACAGGAAAATTTTGGCTGAAAAGAGTGGGGAAGCTCTGTGTGAAGGGATTTTGGGTTTTCTGTTGAATACTTGTGTGAGAATTTGGAAAAGGCTGCAGGGGTTTCAGTAGATTTTGATTGTTGGCTGGAGGTGAAGTTTCTGGGAGGAGTTTTATAGCTGGAGACTCCCGTGGCAAGGTTTGGCACAATTTTTCACTTCCACAGGCTACAGGAAATAGGTACTTTACTATTTTCATTTTGTTCTCTTTG
This sequence comes from Sequoia sempervirens, assembly GCA_007258455.2. Taxonomy (NCBI): domain Eukaryota; kingdom Viridiplantae; phylum Streptophyta; class Pinopsida; order Cupressales; family Cupressaceae; genus Sequoia; species Sequoia sempervirens. The sequence continues at coordinate 472,787,727 of VDFB02047230.1, forward strand.
CAAATGCTTTCTTCTGAGAAATCATGTTTCCTTTGAGGAAATTAAAAGCTTTCTGTAGAAAACCATTTTCCCGGCTGCTGCCATTAAAATTGTGTTTCCTCTGTAGAAAAATTACATAACAAAATTTAGAGAATTTAGTTAAATAAAATTATTGAAATAGAAGCACAGAAAGAGTCAGTATTAAAAGTAAACCTCTGAAAGAAAACGTCTGAGGGAATTTTAGAACGAAACTTCTCTATTTTAAACAGAGGAATTTAGAAAATCTTTGTGGAAGGAAAATTGGGAAAATTAGTAAACTTTTGTGCAAATTTTATAAGTATTATCTATACAGTGTATAATTCTCCAATTTAATCCTTCTTTTATAGGATAAAATATTATTCCAAAAAACTCAAATTTTACCCCTGTGTAGGATACATATATATATATATATAGTTAAATTTATGTTTTAAAATAAAACTTTGATATTTTTCTGTAAATAAATCATCATCCGTATGGAGGCGAAATTAAATATATATATATATATATATCTGATGAAATTTCGTACCCCAGAATCTGTCAGAATATATGTATATATAAATAAAATTTAAATTAAAAAATTTAAATTAAAAAAAAAATTAGTTTGGTGGTGGAGGGGACGATACCATCGTACCCCCCACCCCTGCGCAGTCCTCAAAGGACTGCACACAGCAGTTACGCAGTCCCTTGGGAGTTGTGTCCTCTCCTATGGGGAGGTACGCAACCCCAAGTGGGGGCCGTTTGTCTTTTGTAAATAAAACAAAATAAATTTTATTTTATATATATTTTCTTTGGTATTTTTAAATTCAAAAATTTAAAGTTCTTAAGATTAATTTATTTTATATATATACAGTTTATATATATATATAGAATATATGTTTTAATTGAGAAGAATAATATTATCGATGGTTATTTAAAATGTGTTTATATTTAATTATTAGATGAAATTAGAAGTGAACGATTTATTAAATTTATTTAAATGTTTTCAATTAGTGAAATTAATTGAGAAAATTAATGATTTGATCTTGTAAAGAAAATTATTGTGTGCGATGATGATTGTATGACTTATGGATTTATGTCATTAGTCAATTCCTTGATTTTGAGTAAACAGTTGGTTTATTTTATGGAGTTCATTATTGAGACTCTTGAGTTCAGTTAACAACATGAGTGTTTATTTATTTGGTTAATTTTATAGGAGATAGGATTGTCGTTAAACATCCTAAGGTTAGGGAATTTGGTATATTTAATTGGGTTTCTAATTCCACTTTCTTTGTGGGCATAATCTTGCGAATCTCTATATTGTGTTTTGTGAACTTGAGAGTTCAATCCCTTTTTGTTTTGTTGTATGTTAGGGGTTCTAGGGAGAGTGGCTCTATGTGGGCACCGGCGCACAAAGGGGCTGTCTGGATAACCCACAGTAGAGTTAGTGTAAAAAGTGAAAACCTAACTAATTAATTAGGGGATGGGTAGTTAAGCACTAAAAGATAATAATAGATACCTCGCTCACCTGTTAGGGCTTCCAAAGACTAAAGGTGGCTGAGAAAGCCGTGGTCGGCATGGTTGTGATCTCGTCTACACGAGAAATGCACAATTCCACATGAGTCACCCTATGGGGCGGTACCTTGAGATAGGCAGTCAGGATAACCATAGATGGAGGCGGCACCTTGTGATAGGATGTCAGGATAATCCATGAAGGCCATGCAATGACACTCTCCTCTAGTAATTCCCCCTTAGTTGATTTTATTGGAATCCTTTGGAAGTGGTTTATTATTTTGACTTGGTGTAAATTGTTGTCATGTTCTGTTAGTAGACTTTTGTTGTTATGTTTCCTATGTGTGTGAATTCTCCTTCCATGTTTGGAGTTGAGTCTTGTGTGTTACTTTTAACGTCTTGATTGGGAATCCTTTCTTAACTACTCCTAGCACAGGGGTGGTCAGGTGGAATGTGCTTCGCACCCCGTTGGGTTTCCCATTCGATAGTCGTACCTTTAGTGCAGAGATTGTGGGGACAACTTGTACCATATTTATGTTCATTCATATGTATATTTGTACTCTTGACATATCATGTAAAATGTAATGTAATTCTCCCATGTGATGGGATAATGTATTTTGTAACTTGGATAATTGATTATTGATATTTAGTTTGTAACATGATGTGTTGCACTATAACACTTTGTATTTCAAACATTATTCACAGACGTAATTAAAATTGATGTTGATATATGTTGAGCAAATTAGTTCTCATTGTTTTCAAGTTTTATTGGCTATGTAATCTTGTATAGCATCTATTTGGTTCATTCTTATTTTAATGCTTATTGTTTATCACTATTTATATGACAACTCATATTAGTGGAAATGAATGTTAGGTTAGTTAATTTTGTTAATGGGTAGTTAATGTAATGTCTCTTCATGTACCCCAAGGGACTTAAGAGTTTAGTTTGTATTTGTAATTATGTTAGTTGCAATTAATAACATAGTACTTTTACTTTATGTTTAAAAAAAAATTGTTGTGTACTTAGTTGTCCTTTGGGGTTTGTGCAGCGGGGTGTTATAGTCACCCTCCAACCAAATCTTCCTATACCCTTTTCTTTGAGCCAATTTAAGACCATGATAGGCAGCACCCGCCTCCGCATGTCTGGGTATTTGTTTATATTTGTTAATAATTTGTTTTTATTTATTTTTTCAAAAATAATTGTCTATATTATATATTTAGATTAAGAGAAATATTTGAAAATAAGATTAAAGGAAATAAGACATTTTTTATTTATTTATGAAAATAAATAAACACTAACATAATAATATTTATATTGTTATAATTAGTAGAATAATTATAAATACTAGATTAATTACAATTAACCAAAATGATTGTAACAATATTAAAATATAATCTTATTATTTTCTAGAATAGAATAAATTATTGTAACTATCATAAATCTAATTATATTTATTAATTAACATAATAAATATATTTATTTTCTAAAATGATTGTAACTGTGTGTAATACGAAAAAATAAAATTATGTTTATTTTATTTATTATAACTGTGTAATAAAATTATGTTAGTATTTATAAGAAATGTCATTTTAATTAATATTGGTATTCTATGATTATTAGAGTACCATATTATTAAATAAATATTATTATTTGATCTATCATATTACAATAATTTATTATATTCTAGAAAATAATAACTATCATAACTATAATATAAAAATTATGTTTATTTCTAATTTATCATAATCATAATAGTAACAATTATTCAATAATTTATAAAATATGGTATTTTATTATTGTAACAAAATAAATATGATATGTTAGAAAATAATCATATGGTATTTATATAATTGTCTACTATAATATTATAATATATTAAGATAAAATAAATATATTTTCCCAATTATTTGTCTTTTCTTTTACTTGGAAGGCAAAATATAATATTATTATTTTCTGTCTTTTCTTTTATAACTATCATATAATTATTTTCAATAATATTACAATATTGTAATATAAATTATTAAAGGAATATTATTATGAATATTTTATAAATTAGTCTATTATAAATAGACTAATTTGTATGGTATTATTTCATGGTATATTTAGATTTAAATTATTATGGTACAATATAAAATACCATAAAATTAGTACAATAACATTAGGAAAATTATTATAATCATATTATTTTATCTAATTAACATAATATTCCTTTAAACGTCTTATTTTTTATTCTAGAAAATATGTTTATTTTTTAGAATTGTAAATAGAATGATTGTAACTATCATAAATAGATTTATTTTCTCGTATTATGTTAATTCTAGAATCTATGATAATATTTTATCATAGATTCTAGAATTAACATAATACGAGAAAATAAATCTATTTATGATAGTTACAATCATTCTATTTACAATTCTCTATAATTTATCATAACATAGATTCTAGAACTATTGTATATGGTATTTATTATTTTATCTATCATATTTTCTAACATAATAAGATAAAATTAAAATGGGTTTGGATAAACTTCTAGGTTGAAAATGAAGCTTTTCAAGGATTGTGGGATGCATTATTCTGAGGCGGTTGGTGCTTCTGGTGGGATTGTGACTTTTTGGAATCTTAGGGTGATTAGAGGTGTGGAGGTACTTAATGACAGTAATCATGTGGCTACCTCTTTTTTCCACCTTCATGATAAGTTCGCTTGGACTTTGTCTAATATTTATGCTCCTAATTGTAAGAGTGATAGAAAAAGGTTTTGGGAGAATCTCGCTTCTTTTAAAGTTTGTCATAACATTGGTAATTGGTTGGTCATTGGAGATTTCAATACTCCTCTGCATGATGTTGATAAGATGGGTGGCTTGCAGAATATGGATGATAGCAAATTCGATCTAATGCAGTTCATTAATGACTCGAATCTTCTTGATTTGGATCTGAAAGAGGCTTCATTTACCTAGTCGAATAGGCGTTTGGGAAATGCCCTTATCCAGGTTAAGTTGGATTGTGCTCTTTTAACCCCTGAGTGGTTAGTCCACTACTCCTACTCCCTCTCAGCTCTTACTAGATTGGGATTGGATCACTTCCCCTTGGCTTTGTCTATGGATTTTTTGGGTGGCAATAACTTTCCTTTTAGATTTGAGAAAATGTGGACTTTTCATCCTAACCTAGGTAATTTAGTTAAGGACTGGTGGAACATTAATGTGGAGGGGTCGGCTATGTATAGAGTTACTAAAAAGTTGGCTAATGTTAAGAATAATGTAATAAAGTGGAACCGTACCTCTTTTGGTCATATTTTTATGGAGAAAGATGGGGTTTCTAGGGAGCTTCACTCTTTTCAGCAAGTCATTCAATCATCTGGGTATGATTAGGATTTGATGCTAATGGAAAATGCTCTACTTTCCAAGTTGCATAATATAGTTGCGAAAGAGGAAGAATTTTGGAAGCAATGTTTGAGGATCATGTGGTTGAAAAGTGGTGATCATAATACTAAGTTTTTTCATATCTCTACGATGAAACACAGAGCTTCTAACAGGATTAATCTGATTAACTATAATAATCAAGCTCTAGAGAAGGATGTTGTTTTGTAGCTTGCTGCTACTTCCTATTTCTCTCAGCTACTTTCAGTGGAGGGCGAGCTTGATTTGGCCTGTCAAGAGGATATTTTGAGGGATATTCCCCAGTTGGTGGATGATGAGCTCAACAGGCAGTTAGTTTGTATTTCTTCGGTGGATGAGATTTGGTGTGTTGTTTTCTCCTTTGAAGGCTTCGGGCCCTGATGGCTTTCCCATGTTCTTTTTTTAGTATTTTTGGAAAATTATTGTGAAAGATGTTGCGGCTACTAAGGAGTTTTTCATATTGGGTTCCCTATTAAAGGAGTTAAACTCCTTTATTGTTTTGATTCCCAAAAATCCTAGTGTTGCTTCTTTTGAGGGGTTCTGACCTATCAGTCTTTGCAACTCAATTTATAAGATTTTCTCCAAGGTTTTGGTATTAAGGTTGCAAAAAAAATTGCCTCTCATTAGGTCTCCTCAGCAAAACAGATTTGTGGCTTGTAGGAAAATTTTGGACTCTATTCTCACTATTCATGAGAATGTTCACTCTCTATCAATAAATAGGTTGGGTTTATCCTCAAGCTTGATTTACTTAAAGCTTACGATAGAGTGGATTGGGGTTTTTTGTCTAAGATTCTTCTCTCCTTTGTTTTTGGGGAGAAAATGGTGGCTCTTGTTCATCAACTTATTTCAACTCATCGATTCTCTGTGCTCATTAATGGGTCTCCTTCTCCTCTCTTTGATTGCTCTAGGGGTTTGTGGCAAGGGGATCCTATCTCTCCCTTCATTTTTATTATTATGGTTGAGTCCTTGGGTCATCTTATCCAAATATTTGTTAATTTTGGTCTTATTACTGGGTTAGTCCCTTCTTCTGCTAACCTTGTTTGTTCTCATCAACAATTTGTGGATGATTCTCTTTTGCTTAGGTAAGCATCTATTAAGGAAGTTAAGGCTATCAAACAGATTTTGCAAATGTATGAGGCTAATTTTGGGTGGAAGGTTAGCTTACAAAAGAGTGTGATTTTCTTTTTTAACACTCTGATTCAAAGACAGGATAGGACATATAGAATTCTATAGTGTCAAATTGGTGAACTTCATGCTTCTTACCTAGGTCTCCCCTTATGCTCTAAGGATATGGATTCCTTATGGAGGGGATTGATTGACAAATTTAATTCCAAGTTGGCTAGGCGGAAGGGGGCTTTGTTGAGCCAAGCTGGCAAAGTTCAGTTGATTAAATCCACCTTTTAGAATATTCCAGTCTATGCCCTTAGTCTCTTTCACATGTTGAGGAAATTTGTGGATATCTTGGAAGGAATTCAAAAAAACTTCCTTTGGACAGGTGTTGAAGAAGAACTCATTTTGTTGCTTTCGATGATGTATGTTGGCCTAAAAAGGTTAGTGGGTTGGGTATTCACAAAATCAAAATGCTTAACATGGCCCTTTTGGGTAAGCAGATGTGGAATCTCTTGCTAGCCAAAAGTAAGTGGGTAAAAATTACTTGGAGCAAATACTTACATGGTGCTATTGGGACTAGAGATTTTTTATCTCATGAGTTTAATCCTCTGTATGGTTTTGTGTTGTGGAATTGTATGTTGAAGGCTCGAAGGCTTGTGGTTAAGGGTCTCTTTTGGTAGATGGGTAATGGGAAGAGTATTCTGTTTTGGGACAATAATTGGTATGGTAATGGGCCTCTAAAGGATGAGCCATGGGCTCAAACCTTTATGGACCTCTATGTGCGACAGTTTGGCAGATTTTTTGTTGACTATATTGATGGAGGTTGTTGGAGGAAGGTGCATGAGGTGGACCCTGGTCTAGAAATTATTTATAAGGCTATTTCTTTGGTTCATATTCCTTCTATCCCTTCTCCTGATAGGTTTGTTTGGAAGTTGTCCTCTGCCGATAACTTCTATGTTGCTTCGGATTTTCATTTCAATGAATCCTTTATTGGCCCGTCTCCTTTTTGGGCCTCTGTTTGGTCCTCTAGATTGATTCCTAAGGTCAACATTTTCTTTCGGATCTTCTGCCAGAACAAAATTTTGACAACTAATAATCTTATGAAAAGAAGTTTTGTTATGCCCAATAGATGCTTTCTTTGTGAAGAGGAAGAGGAAAATACTTGTCATTTGTTGATTGGGTGCAAATATGTTGGTGTGATCTAGAATCAGGTGCCCTCACTTTGGAATCTTAGTTGGGTTTTCCTAGTTCTATCAAAGATTTATGGTATCAATGGGTTGGTCCTTCATCTAATCTAGCTCTACATATTTTGTGGTCTCTCACTTTGCCTCATATGATTTGGGAGGTTTGGCTAGAGCGCAACAACATAATTTTAAGAAATTATGCTCTTCCAACTTTATATGTGGCTCATAAGATTTGTGCAGGTATTAAGGAAATTTTTCTTTTTGGGATCTCCTTTCATGCTAGAAAAAATATTATCCTTTATTCCTATGATATCTCTATTGCACAAAAGTGGAAGCTACCTTGTGATATTTCTCTTCTGGTCTCTAAAGGGAAATCTTCAAGAGAAGATGTTGCTTGGAAGGTACCACCGGATGGTTGGGTTAAGATAAATTTTGATGGCATAGAAAAAGGAAATCTAGGACCTACAAGGCGTGGGGAGTGATTAGAAATTTGAATGGTAGGCTCGTCTCTATTATGGTGCTCCCTTTGGGAATCCAGACAAACCACTACGCGGAAGCAGCTGCAACCTATCATGGACTCAAAATGGTTCAAAGAAAAGGACATAGGAAGGTCTGGTTGGAGGGTGACTCTCTGAACATTATAAATAATTTGAAGAATGCTTCACCTCTATCTTGGACTATTGAGGCCTTGGTTAGGGATTCCATATAAATTATCAATTCTTTTGATACTTGTTATATCTCCCACATTTTGAGAGAGGGAAATATGTTAGTTGATTTCTTCGCTAACTTTGGTGTTAGAGAAAGAAAGGAGTGGTATTTAAATGATCCTATTCCTTTTGAGGCAACGGCTATTATTAACAATGAATGCTAATCTCAAGTTGCTTTTGATCTTATTTTGTATTGAGTTGTGCATATCCTTGATCACGTGGCCTAATATTATGAATTGGGATGCTCAAGTTTTAAGTATGGGGGATGGCTTTCACATGGACCAGAGTTCAAGTTCATCATTTCATTTCTATCCTTTTGTTGGCTTCGCACGAATTATGGGTGATATTTGTCTTAGTTTCTAGAGTCTTTTGTTTTATAATTCTGCTTTGGGTGGTATCTATCTTATTCTCCTGAGGTTTCCGTGTTGTGCTTGGCCTCCATTTGCTAGTCTTATGTGATGGGTGGGGAAAGAAACTGTGATGAGCCTAAGTCTTGTGTTTCTACTAAGCAAAAGAAGGAGGTGTGGGAGATTTTAGAGAAGGGTGGCTTAACTCCGTATATGTAGAAACTGCATGGTAACAACCCCCAGGTCACTAATTTGGTTTCTCAAGGGTGGAATGATAGAACCTTGAATTTGGGTGGAAGGGAAGTCGTGGTTAATGAAGAATTCATAGCCCAAATTATTGGCTTGGCTATTCAGAGTATGAAGGTGTTCAAAGACAAAAAAAGAATCGCAGGTTGTGATCTTTAAAGGGAATGAGGTTGCTGATTTGAAGACGGTGAAGAGTGGTGGTTATCAGAGGATCTCCTTAAAAGTGTTGTGGTGTGATGTTGTTGAAGAGATTATGAGGTATGTTACCTTGGAAGGCAGGTATACAATGATTAACACTTACCATTTCCTTTTGCTTAACCATTTCAGGCATAAGAAATGGATTTCCTTCTGTACTACTTGTTGATGTCGCTTGACTCAGGGATTAAGGATCATATGAAAAACCCTAGAAACCCTATCCAACATGTGGGGTTGATTCTTCTGATCTATGAACATGCAAAAGTTCATGAGGTGAAAAAACCTCTTGTGTCACTGAAGGAAGATATTGCTAAACCCAAGAGGGTTCTGAGATGGTGTCGAAAGAGGAAAGGGTTATTAAAAAATCTAAGAGGAAGCTTAATTTGAACAAAGATTCTGAGTCTGACAGGGATGATGATGTTGACTATGTCCTAGATTCATAGTCATGTTTTGAGGAGGGCCCCAATTCCCTTGTTCCGAGTAAGACTGGGAAAAGGAAGTCAGATGACAAAGAGGGCTATACGACATGCAGTGATGAGGTGGTAGCGAATGTTCATTCTAAGGGGGTTAAGGACTAAAATGAACTTTATTGGGAAGCTTCCTCTCCTCCCCCAGTGACTAGACAACTGCAGGAGAGTGAGGATAGGAGTCAGAAGAGAAGGGTGTTGAGAATTGTTGGCCAACTCTTGGAGAAGAGTTTCCCTCTTTCCCTGGGTGGAGGTATGTTTGGTGAGGCTTCTCTAGGTGCTGAGATTGGGATGCAAAATTAGGGGAAGGAAAGGTTTGTGGGTGGAGGACATACTGTGAGAAGTAGCAAAACGGATGTGGATAGGCTAATGAAAAGGAAGGTTGTTGCGAAGGAAATCGCCTGCTCCATTCAAAAGATGAAGACTCCTATCTATGTTGGAAAAGGTGAGGATATTTTTGCTGATAAGGTTCATGTTAGTTCTTTTGATGAGGATGTGGCTATGGGGAAAGGGATTGAGAAATTTGGCAGAGAGGATGTTGATGTGTTGGTTTCAGCTCGTGATAGTGCTAATGTGTTGTTTAAACTTTTTAAGTGGTTCTTCCATGAGATTAACAGGACTAATGTTAGAATTAGAGGTATTGCTAGTAACGCCAAGGATCCTTCTATCCAAAGCCAAATTGATGATCTGATGGACTCTCTTAATACTGTGGCTAATACTATGGCGAAGGAAACCATCAATTTAAAACAAAACTTGGAAGGGAGAATCTTATCCCTTGAGGATAAATTTGATAAAATGTGGAATGTTGTGATGAAGAGTGGAGATGTCCCTAAGGTTTTGGTTATTTTTGACTCTGCCAAGGTGATCGCCCCTGTGATTATTGTGAATAAGGGAAAGGATATTGTGTTTGTTGATAATACATTTGTTGCAAGTTAGTTGTTGGATGTGGATTGCATTGGTGAGAAGGGTGGTGTTAAAGGTAGTGTTTTGACTGGTGAGGTAAAAACTGGTGGGTCAGGGGCCAAAACTAGAAACAGAATGAAAGCTCAGGGCAGGGCCTCTATTTTAGAGGTGTCTGATACTATGGATAATGTGCAGAAGATGGTTGCTAGTGAAATGGTGGTTGTTGAGATTCTGAACAATATGTAGTGTTGTTGGCTGACTGCCTTCTTTTTGGCTACTTTTTGGCTGTTGATTTGTTGTCGTTGGGCTTATTGTTGCATATTGTTGTTTTCTATTTTTATGAGCTACTTTATTTTGTAAAGGGTTTTGGGCCTCTTCAAAACCCATTTTTTACCTCTAATCAAAACAATCATTTTCAATAATTATATGATAGTTACAATCATTCTATTTATGATAATATAATTTTTTATTTTTTCTCCTCATGTATTATTCTAATTTTCTCTTTGTTTTCCTATGTCTTGGTCTTACCCATCTCCTTCCTTACCCCCTCCCCTATTTAACTTGCCATTCTACTTCTATTTTTTCACCCTTACTCTCTTTGCTCAACATCCTGATGATGGATCATGGAGTATGATCCGAAATGTTGATGCAAAAAAGATTACACATAGTTACAATCCAGAAATCTGAGAACTAAATGATCATGGACTGTGGAAACCTTATGATATTAACCCTTTTAAGTTGTCTACTACAATCCAACCTAAAGTTGCACCCTTTTAAGTTGTCGATCAGCACAATTTAAAGAGAGAAGATTTTTCCATTAATGATTTGTTAGCAATCAATTATTTGTACCTGGAAGGAAAATTTTCCCAAATATAATCAGAAATGTCTTGTACCTGGAAGGAAAATTTTCAAGACCCAATATTTTTCCAAAGAGTTGATATTTTTGGCCAAGAAAGAGAGCTCATTCCTTTGCTCATGCTAAAGGTTTCTAATTTAAAAGCTATATACACAAAGTTCTTCTAATGTATATAATGTAATATGTAATTCAAAAATCCCCTTGGTATTGTAGCATTGTATTATAGTAAGAAAATAAATCGAGGGAATGATAAATGCCAACATAATATGTATTGTTCTAAGGTTTGAGGAGAATGATAAATATAATTACTTATCCATACGTTGGATGGACATCGTCTCTCAAAATTATTTTTTTCATTTCTTTTTCAAAACGAGAGATAAAATTTTGCCATTAATGATTTGTTAACAGTCAATTATTTGTTGGGGCCATAGTGATGATGTTGCCACACATATTTAAAGATGATTTGTTAGAAGTCCACTTATGTTGGTACAATTTTAAGTGCAATTTTTGAAAAAGAATACTAAATTATACAATAAATTAGAAAGAAAATGTAAAAAATAAATAAAATATATTCTAATTAAAATAGAAAGAAAAAGACAATTGTTTATTTTTTATTTTAATCTTAATGTGTTTGTATTCCTCTTTCAAATAAAAAATAAAGGAAAGAAAATTAATTTTCTTTCTAATTTATATTATAAAGGAAAATATGTCTGTAAATTTTTTTGCTTTTTATTTAATTTTTACATTTTCTTGTTGTATCTCTTTATTTTTTATTTGGTTCTCAATAATTTTCTTGGTTTTTTTTTTTTATCTTTTTCTTTGCATTCTCCTTTATTTTTCATGTTTTTTAGACTTGTAGGTATTTTTGCTATTGTACTATTCCTTTTTTCCATTTTTTAGTTTTGGTTTCTAATATTTCCTTTTTCATATTTTGAAGTTGTTTTGTCTTGTTTGGTGTTTTCTTTTTGGTTAGGTTTTTAAAATTGTCTTTTATTTTATTTATTTATTTTTCTAGTATTTATTTTTTCTTTTTTCTTTTTCATTTCTTTATGTCTTGTATTTTCTCATTTTTTAATTTTTTTACTATTAGTATTGTCCTTTATTATATTTTTTCTCTCTAATTCTTCTCTATCATTCTATTTATATTATTCTTATTTATTAATTACATTTTTTGTATTTTATTTTTTTTTACTCTTTGTTTTACATATTTAAGTTGGTATTTTTTATTTACTTGTGTCTAATGTGTTGCTCTCCTTTTTCAAATCTTGTTTTTAGTATTCTTATTAATTTGTTTATTTTATTATCAATATTTTTAAATATTTTTTTCTATATTATTATACTTATTTGTTAGTATTAGTTAATATTTATTTATATTTTATTTTATTTTCAAAATTACTTGTATGTTCTTTTATAATTTAGTATTCTTTTCAAAAATGATGTTGTCAAACATATTTAAAGATGATTTGTCAGAAGTCCACTTATGTTGGCACAATTTTAAGTATGGTTTAAGTTGTCTACTACAATCAAACCTAAAGTTGCACCCTTTTAAGTTGTCTACTACTAAAATCTAGTATATTGAATGTCTTGTTCAATATCTCATTCCAAAATAGATTCACTCGTATTCTTATTTATTACACCACAACAAAATGTCTTATTCAACATCTCTTTTCTTCAATATTATTGTACTATTCTCATCCAATAGACTCTAGAAATGATAAAGAAAAGGACTCAAAGGGAAAGGTTGTAATGAATCCTTTTGGTGAATCTTCCAATTCCTCTTGAGATTCCTTGAAGAATCTATTAAGTATGCAACCCAAGTTCCAACCTATTGTGTCATCACAATTGTTGCAATTGTCGATGCAACAAGGAAATATAGATTTGGATAATATATCATCAAATATATTGTTATCCTTGAAGTTGATATGAGAAATATTAAGAATCAAATACCTAAAGCTTTATGGAATATTTTGTTAGAAAGAAGGAAAGAAGTTGTAGAAGAAGCTTTGGAGAGGATAAGTGCTCCTATTTTTTAGGAAGACAAATCCACTTTAGCTATTGTATTCGGCAAGGAACTAAGAACTAAGGAAAGGGTGACAACCCTTATGGGTAAAGATTAAAGTGAACTTGAAAGACTTAGAAAGGAGAGTATTGAAAAAGCAAAGGAAATAGCACAAAAATTGGGAATGACACCAATGAATGGAGAAGAAGTAAATGTGGAAACCCTTACACCAAAATTGGATATTGAAGAAGATGTTGTGAGGCCCACCCCCATGCCAAATCTAGAACTTGGAGTATTTTGAGATTGGTTATTATCTATGCCTATTGATAAGATTGATGACGAGATATTTAAATGTTTAAGTTCATATGATGATTGATCAAATTTTATGCTAGTTATTGAGTTTGTTTATTTTGAATCTAGAAACTTAATGATGAATGAATGAAACCAATGGTGAGAACCAATCATGTTCCAATTGGATGAGTATGAAAGTTATGGTTAATGAAAAGGGGATAGGTGGCTAATGATTTTTCAATTATGTTATTGGATCTTCATACTATATGAATTATGAATCTTGTGTAAATAAAATGGTTTGATTTTTATATGAATATGATTTACTTGGATGTATTAATGTGTGCATTGAGTGTGCAAGTACACTTTCCATGGCCAATGGAAATTGGAGGTGACTCTTGGGAACCCTATGTAAACTAACCAGTGAAACCAAGCTAAAGTCCATATAAAGTGACTATAGTTCCATCATGTAATTATTGATGTTATTTGTGAATGTTTTTAATTTGGTTTTTATTGCCATGTCAATCCATCCAAGAGGTGAGTTGTCTATCCAAGTGGACAAACTCGGATTTGAACTTTTAGGAACTTTTTGGGGATTGAAAAGTGATATTTTTTAAGTGTTTTTATGGGTTTAAGGTCCCTAGGGCAGGCACCTATGGGTTAGGTACCTTTTTAGCTCAAAATCATGGGTCAATCTCAAGATAGGGCACTCTTTTTGAGGCCTTAAAGAGGTTTGACGAAAATAAGGTTTGGGAAGTGGGATGGGGACTAGTCCCTTTCCAATCCCACTTCTCCATGTTATCTTGGAAGTCTCCCAAGTCCCCACACATATGTGACAACACATGGAGAAGTGTGCCTAGGAGGGTGAATGGAAGGTTGACAAATGTCAGCTCCCTATTCAAAGGAATTAAAACTTGAGTTTCTATAAAGCAAACTCAAAAACAAGGGTTAGGGGATTCTTTTGCATTCTTGATTTTTGGTTGAATTTTGGGGGAGTGAGGAGTTTGAAGAAAAATCTTGGAAGAAGAGGAGTTGTGTGGATCCTCAACCCATCTTTCCTTGAGCTTGGTTTTAAGGTAGATTCACCACTTTTGTTTCCTACTTCTTCATGTTTGTAATTGAAAGATTATATGTGTAGGTGAAAAGATGTGCTTGAAACTTTATCTATTGTGTTTGATTTGTATGTTTATTTCAAATTGTTCTTGGAGCATATCTTCTTGTGTTTTTGATGTATTATGTGTTATGGGAAAAAGGGTTGTGTAGGGATAGGCTCACCCGAGTTGGGAAAAGCATCCCTTGTTGGGGATGGTATGGAGTAGGAACTTCCATGGGGAAGTTTAATCCCTCCTTGAGAGGAGAGGCTCAAAAAGGGTATGAGTACCCATATGTAATTGTGAAATGGTAGAATTGATTTTGGTAGCATGGTTTTTGGAGAAAGAGAAGTTATTAAAGAAGGGTTGCATGTGTAATGATGGGAGTATGATATTGACTTTTTCTTGTTGTTATTACTATGAGTCCCCATATGGAATGTGTAGTCCACTCTCTGTCCCCCACTTTGGATTCTTGATGGAATCCTAAAGTTATGTGAAATTCCCTTGGGTAGGTGTGAAAATAATCTTGCGTGTGTAAATATTATTTTGTTTGGTTTTGTTTGTACACGGTTCCCTCGGTTGCCTCCTAGCTCGGGGGTGGTTGGTTTTCCAACCAAAGGATGGGAGGTGAGCACTACCTTGGCTATGGAGAATATGTTTGTGTTTTGTGTAGGTTGAGGAAAGTTATGAAGACACTTCAAGCTTGGGTAGGGCCACCTATTGTTTCTTATCGTTATGTCTATGAGGTAAAGATAACCTCACAAAAATATAACTACCTATATTGGTAGAGACGGGATAAAAGTGTACATGTATGAAAGTGGTGTATATTTTGTATTAGAATGTAACTCTATATCTAGGGATGGAAGATAACACTTCCATTAAACTGTTATTTAGGAGAATATGCATTTCATTTGGAAAGTATAAATGTTATTCTGAAAATAAGGTCTACAGTTTATTCATTTGAGGAAGTATGGTGTGAACTGTTGTGAAGCACAAAATGTATATTTGAATAATTCATGTTGCTCGAATGAAAATTCCACATCTATCATTTGTATGAAACAATGTATTTTCCTTGTAAGAAAAATAATGGGGAGGAGATATTATGAAGTTACAAGTTTCGACTAGTTATTCTGTCAAAGATAAAACAATTTAAAAATAAATAAATAAAAATAAACTAGTATATAAATGCATGTAAGTGATTTTATTACTTCAAGCCTAAGTTCCTTCTCTCCCTTTTTGTTTCAAGGAATCCAAAGGAACAAAACTAAGGTTATTTACGTAGTTTCTATTGAATTTAAAATGAAATGGACTGATTATAAATCTACATGTAGATAGTAATCTGTAGGAAATATATATATATATATATATATATATATATATATATATATATATATTCATTCCTTCTTTCATCTTTAAAGTTAAAGTTATGGAACCCTAAGTGGAGAGTGAGACGATAAGTTGTTGACATAAATCATTGGAATGTTACTATGTAGTATGACTATAAAAATGTAAATGAAACATAAACATTTCTATCAATTATTTTATCCCTCCTCCACAGACTGTACCATGGTAATATAGGAACCAATGTTCTAGATAGATTGTGGAAAACACAATATTGAGTAAACATTTCTGTATAACGTAGCTTACACAAGAGTCTATTCATAATGGGCTAAACAAAAGCTAACTGGGTCTGTCGCACTCAACTAGCTAACCTGATTTGATTGGAAGCTTCAAGCCTTAGTTGTTACCTCTAACGTCATATAATTATTAGTATTATTACGAAAGGTCTGTTGTTACATCCTGCAATGTATATACCTGACATCTTGTTTAAAAATGCAACCTGCATATAAGTCTAAAAATTATGTCTGCTAGTATATCACCACCTCTATATCTGTAGTAATCTGCTATGAAAAGAGAAAAACAAAATAAAATAGAATTCTGCGAGGAGTAATAGACTGCAACCAGGTAGAGCAGACCTATGGTAGGCACGTCCCACCATAGGCTACATAGGGAAAGGAGTGACATATCAGTAAATGGATGCACTAGAAGACTTAATGAATAATAATAATAATAAAAAGGAAGATATAGGAGCACAGGCGATAATACTAAGACCATAGATAGTGGCGTAAACCTCATATTTCATGACTCTCCTCTGTGCTTGGCCTCTATGCTATAGTTGTTGCCTTCCCTCCATGAAAGCTAGTAAGGCTTAACATAGCTCACCTAACATGCTCAATTTTAACATGGATCTGAATTCAACAGTGGATTCCACCGTCAATGCTTCAAAATGGAATGGGTAATGAGCCAAGCGCACAGATAGTTAAACAGCTGACACGCTCTTAGCATAAAGACTCACTGAAACATGAGACATATGAGATAAAAATAAATAAAGGAAAATAAAATTTAAATAAAAGTAGATCTGAAAGAAAACTAAAATAAAGATCTTCACCCTACTTCTAGAAGCGATACACAGGGAGTCGGGCGACCAAGCCTTTTGCTAATTTTCACCAAAAGGAGGTGCTGCATATTAACGTAATAATCTAGAATTATTATAACCCATGTTCACCAAGATTTTTGCAACAAGGAATTTAATATCTACTTCTACATTTGATGTGAGATTGGTTATATGATAGCTGCGAGGTTGGTTCTGCTGTCATTTCAATAAAGGCTAATAAATAGCACAAAAAGTTCATGCCCAGTAGAAATTAGCATCTCCTTTGGTTTTGAAAGAGGTTCCTAAGATTATGGCCTTTGAGGCCCCATGGCGATGCAGAGATCGCTCTTTACGATTGCCACGCCTAGCAGGAGGGGTTCATTGCAGTGTTGGTGGGGATCAATGCCAGTAGTTGTTAAATTAAATCTATGCCCCAAGATGAGAATCTCTATTGCTATGATAGCTAATAAAATCATGCTGACAATGTTGCAGACGTCTCTGAAAAATAATTAATATTTAAATAGGGATGCAAGTTAATATTATCAAGGATATTACATTGTAGATAGTGATTAGTATCCCTGCCACGAGCCTCTTTTCCCAGCGAATGGTCATAACGTAGTTCGCTGCCAGTAATGTTGTACGACAAGTCGAACCATCCATTGACCCCTTCTTTTTTTTGAAAATGTTTCCTATGCATCTGAACTTGGTTAATCATTTTAAAATCACAGATTTGGGCACTCTGAACAAGAAAAAAATATTGGCTCATACAAACCTATGGGAACCCGAGTTAAATCAATGCTTTATCCAATGCCAAGCCACAGCTATCTTATAATATAAAGTAATATAAAACCCCAGCAAAACATCTAACCTTTGATTGAGACATCACTGGCAAGATCTGGACATGCCAATTTTCCAATTGGTTAAGGGAAACTCTTGATAACGCTACCTAAATATTCAAGTGCTTAGAGCAGTGTGGAGGCAAATAGGAGAGAGCTTCAGTCCAGCGTTATCCTCTTCTTCTTTTGTTTTCTTTTTAGCTTACACTATTGTAGGCACCAAAATTTAGGTATATAATGCAGCAATAATAAGCATTAGTGGTAACAATATGGAGATCTTAACCCATGGATAGCCATCTTTGAATTGTGTGATCGAGTAGTCATACAAATAGTTAATGTGATGTAATGTAAACGGCTAAATTATTTTGGACGTTTAGCTACGTATGTGTGGAAAAATAATGTCATGATATCGTTGTCTCTTGCCTTGCATTTGACTAAAGAAGGACAAAGAAATAGCGCATGAAAAGATAACTAGTAATCGCACCTTCGTGTGCAATGGGTACGCCGAAGATTTGTGGAGATGAATATTTTAATTTATGGTATTATATTTGAAAGATAGAAATTGTAAAATGGGTAGTGTCAAACTTTTTTAAATAAATGGGTAAGCTCTATTGTTCATTGCATTCAACAGTGTAGCAACATCTGTTATACAGTTTTGACATTTTGTCTTTGAAGAACAAAAACCAGTATAATTGGTATTTTTGCAAAGGACAATAAATGAGTAAGCTCTGTAAAGAACAGTGTATTAAGATTAACATGTGAAGATGATTTGAAATAAGTTAGTTGTAGATTAGTGAGTAAATCTAAGACAGTTTGGATTGGGTCTTTCAAAAGACTTTCCTACCTATTTTCTTGATAAACATATAACCCTATTTTTTAGTTTCCAAGATAAAATAACAAGAGGTTTTGTTCTTTGTTTATTTCTCCATTTTTCTTTTAAGTTCAGTTTCAGTTAAAATCTCAGTATACATAATTTTGTACCCCAGAGATCTTTTAATACACACATGATTGAATACCTAGAGATTTGACATATGAAGTGAAATCCCAAAAATAGGAAAGTTTAACCAATACCATTAACAAAATTTGCACAAACCTACAAGCAAAAGGAAAGGCTACCATTAGGCCATCCTCGTAAATCAAAGGTAAACCGACTGAATATTTTCTTATGGGCAGCAATAAAACATATTTTCAAGTGAAATTGGTTTGAGGATGATCCAAGTGTTCATTATAGCTTTTACATAAATCTATAAAATTTGTAGATTTGATGATCCAAGTATTTTGGATGATTCGCTCTCAAAATTTTCTCCTCAAACTATAAAATGCCCAAATATATAAAGCCCCAACCAATTGATCTCATTTACTAATATTGTTTTAAATCTAAATATAGCTTTATCTTTAAATCAGTAGAGGTTGCTCTGCCTCTTCTTCCTTGTTATTGTACATACGGTAAAGTGAAAGTAGATTGTTGGTGTGCTTTCAAATATGTATGGAAGGCCAGGAAAGGAAAGTGAGGTGAGTCATATGGCATTTAAGAGATCCACTATTTTGGAGGTTGCTCTGCTTCCTCTTTCCCCCCTTTCATCGGATGTTCTTCAACAATGAAGTGTTGGTAGGTTGTGAGTATGCTTTGAAAAATGTGGAAGCTAAGAAATTTGGGCTATTTTGCATTAGGAAGAGCTTCTCAGAACTTTAAAAAGATCAAACCCATGGTTTGCAGAGGCCAAGACTTGGGTTATATTTATAACACCTGACAACTCATGTGCTATTCTGCATCTATCTTCCCTTTATCTTTATTGTTGTAAACGATTGTAATCTGTAAAGATGTAATCTAATGTAACATGAATAATTTTCTCCTTATAATTTCAGAGAATGAATCTGACTATTTTTGTAAGTTTGAAGTGTGTTGTTTATCAAAAGGCCTAAAAGGAGAAAACACATAATCAAAAGTGACTCCAATTTTGGATGTGAGAAAAGAATGGAAAACAGTCGCTAAAAAGTTCCCACCAAATAATATAAGAAATTGAATCCTTAAAATTGTGTTCTTAAATTTAATTAATTTTGAGCTTTGTAAGACAAAGAATCTAAGTAAACTCAGACTCCTAATCAAGATCAACTACCAGGATTCAATACTGAAGGCATTACCTCCTAAGAACTACAAAATTTGGTTGGTCAAAACATAAAAGGAAAAAAACTCGAGACTATCCAAATAGAGGAGGGTCCATTAGATCCTTCTCATAAGATGAATGAATAGACATGTCAAACTTGTGATAAGTAGACAGTTCAAAGTGGGGAACACAATGCAAAGTGAATGCCAATTACAAAACCATCTCTCAAAAAGATTCGGTGGGAAGCTAAAATTTATCCTCATATACAAGCATTGCCAAATCTAGTTGATTCAGCAACCAGCTTCAATCAACCAATAATCGGAAACATGGGCCTCAAAGTCTTTGATTTCATTTTTTATGCTCAGAGTGGATTTGCATCCATTTGCCAGCCTAATTGCTATTGTGTCAAGAATTTCTTAATTCAAAAAAATAAAAACAGGAAAAAATTCAGGGGCAGTAAGAACAATACCAGGCATTGAGATTGAGATGGCTTGGCTAGGTCATTGACCACTGCACCCCTTTTTACAGGGCATCTCGCACAAGGGAAGGAAAACTGGAAGCATACAAATCGACAGCTTGAGACTGCACAAAGGCTCCCTTCTACGACTTCCCCATTGTTGCATTCCTCTCATGATTGGCATCATGGCATGTCAATCACAAATTGTAAAGATGAGTCAATTCAAACGATAACGAATGGAGGTAGAACAATTAAAATTCAATATCTATCAAAGCAAAGGTCATGGAGGGTAAGTAACCAGCATAAAAAGGCAAGCTGCCTTTATGAATGGGTGCAAACAACATTTAAATTTCATAGAACAGAGAACTTATTATATGTATAGGAAAATTCACCGTCATCAATTTTTATTACATGGGAAAATTCACTGCCATGACAAATTCACCTAAGGAAAAGTCACCACTAGCAATTCACAATAGTGAGAAATCCATCACATTAAAAATTTGTGATTAATTTTCCATGATGGTGAATTGCTGGTGGTGAATTTCCATGAGGTGAATTTTTTCATGACGGTGAATTTTCTCAAATGAATTGTTGGTAGAAAATTCAATTTTGATGACATAAATAATAAAATATAATATATAAAATAATATTACAAAGTTTGTAAGAGTTTTATGGCATCTTTACAAATCTTTTATTAAGATGACATTACAATACAAAAATTAAAATTATCAATACCACAACACATTTTACAGTATTATATCATCATCAAATATTTAAAACTTTATGAATTTAAGAATATACAACAAATTTTATATTAAAAAAACCAAAAGTCAATCAAGAAACTTTTTGGGCTATTTTTGGCATACATTTGTGCACTACATGAGGTCAAATAGTAGGTCATTTAGCTAATGATGTTTGTGCAAAAAAGGTCTCAATGGAGAAATGATTTTTACATCCACTTATAAGGTTCCAAACACAACTGAAGCAAAGACTTCTAAATAAAGAAGATAAGTAGGCTCCATTACCAATAGGTGCATGTTATGTTTGCAATAGGGAGAAAGGGAGACATGGGGATAGAAAGGAGGAGAGATAAAAGAGGGATGAGCAAGAGAGAGGGGGGGAAGGGGATATAGATAGAGAAAAGAGGGAAGAGAGAGAAAGGGTGGGTAAGGAGATATAGATAGAGAAAAGAGGGAAGAGCGAGAAAGAGAGGGGGGGTAAGGAGATATAGATAAAGAGGAAGATAGAGTTATAAATGGAGATGGAAATGGAGAAGGAGAAGGAGAGGGATACATAGAGGATGTGGAGAGATACAAATAGAGAGAAGAAAGGGATTGATAGAGATAGAAGATAAAAATATATAGAGGGAGAGAGGGAGAGGTAGAAAGATAAATAAGTGATATATAGAGATAAGTATAGAGAGGGAGAGATATAGGGATAAACAGATAGATAGAAAATGAGATAGAGATAGAGGGAGAGATGGAAAAAAAAAGGAGAGGTAGATGGAGAGGCAAAGAGATATAGATATAGAGGTCTAGGAAGATGGAGAGGGAGAGAGAGATGGATGAATAGATAGAGACATGTCTAGAGATAAAGGGAGATAGAGGTAGAGATGAAGATATAGTGAGAGAAGAAGAGGGAGACAAATAGAGAGATAGAGAGAGAGATATATATATATGGGATCTAGGTAAATGGAGAGAGGTAGAGATAGAGGGATAGATAGGGGATAGGGAGGGAAAGACAAGGAGAGAGAGAGACAGAGAGAGAGAGATAAAAGATGGGGGAGAGAGGTAGAGGAGGGTGAGAGAGAAGAGGAGAGGGGAGAGCTAGAGAGGGAGAGAGAAAAAGAGAGAGAAGAGAGAATTAGCGAGATAAAAGAGGGAGTAATAGGAGAGAGGGATAGAGAGATAAATATATAGAGAGTAGAAGAGATGGAGTGAATAAGAGAGGTAAAAAGATGTAGATAGAGAGATAGGGACATATGAGAAGATAGAGATAGAGGGGCAAATAGTGAGAGATAAGGGAGGTGATATAGATAAGTAATAAAGAGAGGGAGAGGAAGAGATAGAAATAGAGAAGGGGAAGAGATAGAGATAGGGAGGGAGAAACACAAAGTGTGTGTGAGTGAAAGAGATATGAAGATATAGATAGAGGTTTTAAAGGTGAATTATTATATACTTAATCAAATGACATGCTACCCTAAGCATAACTCCCTAGGGATACATGCTATCCTTGGATTGTTGGCATGAAATGACTAATCAAAAGTTAGTCTCTCTCTCTCACTAATTTAAGTTTGAAATTGATTTTATTATAGAAATTAAAATAAAAATTCTAAATAGAATTATTCCAAAATAATTTAAATTTTAATAAGAAAAATAATTATAAATTAAAATAACTCTAATATATTTCAAGTATTATTTGTAATTTAATAAAAACATAAATAATTAAAAATAATTTAAGTAATTTAATAATTAGAACAATTCAACTTGATAAAAACTAAAAATAATTTGATTAATGTTAATGAAGATAGAAAAAATAAAATTCAAAAGCAATAGAAAATTTCAAATATTTTAATTATTTCAAATTTAATAATAAAATTAATTTTAATTTTATTTATTTATTCTTTAATAAATGTAAAATATAAATTTTAACCTTTAAAATAATAATTTTCAAAAAAAAATCATCTAAAATTAGAAGGAGAATGCGTGTAAAACAAGGTAGAATAAATATAATATAATTAAATCAAACACATCAACGAAGACCAAAATTTCCTTAACATTGCTTTTTTTTTAACTTTCACAAGCTTTGTTAAAATAAAACGGCGATGAAAATGAAAATATAAGAAAAAGAAAATACGATAAATAGGGAAAACAAAAAATGTAGTGGAAGGAATAACTAAAAGCATATCCGATGGTTAGTTATCGAGCACATAAATTCACGCGTGACCCAGAGGACCGATACAACAAACTAAAATTTCAAAATGGTAAAAATCTGCAGGTCATTATCACTACAACCTTCTTTCAGTCCTCTGAAATCGTCAAACCCGCCGTTCTAGGCCGATCTGTTAGAAATTTCACCTTGCAGTCCCATGCGGTTTACCGGTCAGTGGATTTTAAACAACTGAATTAAAAAGAGGGACAAAAAATATACTATTAAAAATGCACCCGCCGTTCGCTTTTTGGCCACGGAGAGGAAACACAGTCTTCGAACGGCAAAAAAGCCACTGGGAATCGACAGCAGCGGTGAAAGCAGAAAAATGTGGTGGACGAGTAAAAAGTGCAGAGTTTGCGGGAAAAATATTACGAAACCCTATGTGGCAGTCGGTGAGGGCAAAACCAGGATGGTAAAAAATGAAGGGAAAAAAAAGGGTGTGCGGAAACAAAAAGCGGTGGTTGGAATTCTCATAATGTCGGTAGCAGCGGGGAAAGCAAGAAAAAATGGCGAAAAGCAGCCAAAAAAATGGCGAAAACAGTAAAAAAATGACGAAACATGATGGACGATCAGGATCTATTAAAGATATCATATTTCCACAATCCATATTGATTATTGCTAGACGACTTCTGGATTTGATTGTGTAAGAGTTTTTTGCATCAAAATAACGTTTCGGATCACACTCTGTGATCCATCATCAGGATAGTTGAGAGCTCAAGGAGAAAAATGATAAGTTGCAGACCAAGAACTAACTAAAAAGACCAAGGGGAGGGTTGAGGGGCACAAAAAATGAAAAAACAAGAAGCTAACAAATAGACTCCTAGGACCAAAAAAGATAAAAAAGACACAAGAGAAAAATAAAATTAGAGGAAAAACAAAAGGAAAAAATAAAATTAAATAAAAATAAAATAAAATGTCCAAACAATAGAAATTTCTAAATTCTTTTTTAAAAGACACAAATACAAAGAAAATTTGAAAGGGGCCAATATTTATATATAAAGAAACAAAAGAAGTTAGAAAAAATTAAATTAAATAAAAATAAAATGTCCAAACAATAGAAATTACTAAATTCTTATTAAAAAGACACAAGTACAAATGAATAGAGAAATATAAATATATATATATATATATATATAAAGAAACAAAAGAAATTAAAGATGCAAATATATTATTTATGAGAAACAAAAGAAGTTAAGAATATATATATTATAATATACCAAACAAAATAAAATTCAACAAATGAATAGAGAAATAAAGAATATATATATATATATAAAGAAACAAAAGAAGTTAGAAATATATATAGTAATAGATAACACAGAGAATATAAATAAACAAAAGGATAAATAAGTAATGTATATTATTTATATAAACTGAATATAATTCAACAAAAGAAAAGAGAAATAAAGTATATATATATATATATAAAGAAACAAAAGAAATTAGAGATATATATAGTATTAGATATCAAAGTGAATATAATAAACAATAGAATAAATAAATAATGGATATTATATCTATGAGAAACACACAACAATAATGAATAAATAAATAAACACCCAAACAAGGTTTAAAAGAAACAAAAGAAAAGAGAAATAAAGTATATATAATTCAACAAAAGAAAAGAGAAATAAAGTATATATATTTATATATAAAGAAACAAAAGAAATTAGAGATATATATAGTATTAGATATCAAAGTGAATATAATAAACAATAGAATAAATAAATAATGGATATTATATCTATGAGAAACACACAACAATAATGAATAAATAAATAAACACCCAAACAAGGTTTAAAAGAAACACTAGGGAGAAAAATATTTGAAAGAAAAGAACTAGAAAGATTAAATAAAAATAGAAAATGCACAAACGAAAAAAGGGGGGGGAGAGGCTAGAAAGTAGGTTAAAAAGGCAAATAAATGTCCAAGTTCCAAAACAGAAATAAAATTAAAAGAGAAGGATGGACAATAATAGATTCAAAGAAAACAATTGAGAACAATCTAAAAAGAGGGTAAAAGCAAACACACGAATAAACCGCCAACCTTCCTATGAAGGAGGGAAAAGGAACACCAACTAGGACGAAGGAGAGAAAAGAAAAGGCTAAAAATAAGACCAAGAACACCTACAAAAGAACTAGGAAAACACAAAGAAGGGGACGAGAAGATGCACAAAAAAGGAAAAAAACAGAGAAGGGGGCGGGGGGGTTCGGGGTAGAAGGGGAGGAAAGAGCAGAGGTGAAAGGACTAAAGAGGGGTGGTCAATTGGCGGGTTCTTAGGCTGGCTAACATAGGGTGCCAAGAAGGACTCAACCTCCACCAATTAAATCCAGAAGTCGTCTAGCAATGATCAGGATCTATTCTGGATGGTCTTGCAAGCTTTTTTTAACCGTCAATAGAAAAAGTGAAATGGAAAACTTCATTGAGGGAACGCCTTCGGCGTAATTATAGCCTCATGATAAATTTACTCTAATCATTTAAAATCCATCGTGGGAATACCTAAGATACAAATCTCCTTCAATAAAGTAGAGCATAAAGTGTTCCCATATTCTTACAAGGGAATCTAATAAATTAAATAAGATTATAAAGCAGGGAAAAGATTATTAGTTAATAAAAGTCTTTAAAAGAGGATTAAAGCCTCTTTATTCGTATTCTTCTTTCTTTTCCCTTTAAGGGAAATATAATAATATTTAATATGTAAATTAAATAATATATGTGATTATTGATATTTAAGGAAATTAACAATATGTAAAATGTAAAGGGATTTTAAAAGGTATTTATTTGTATAATTTATTTTATTATTTTATAGCTTTTAAATTTATTCTTAGAGTATATATAATTAAATTAATAACGATTAAGTAATAAATTAATTAATTAATTAATTAAAATAGAATTCTAATAATTAACTTGTAGACTGTAATTATTTCATTCACTCTCATATTTAAATTTTGAGTTGAAATATTCAATATAGATCTCAACAATGTCGTCAAGATGGTTTCATGGGTAGAGCTTACAACTAAAGCAATGTTTCGTTAGTTAATCCTTACTTAAATACCAAACCCTCATCCTTGGGCGATGTGTCATTGATCTTCTTGCAGGGGCAACATCATTCGATGAGTGTAATACATCATTTTGTTGTGCATGGTTTGTGTAACAATTGCAAATTTGCAAACATGTGTAAAAAAAAGATAGTTGTGTTTTGCACCTTGGAGTAAATTTTATGGCATTACAGATCTGTAGAAAAATGATCTCAACATGAGCTCATTCCCAAGACCCAATATTTTCCCAAAGAGTTGATATTTTTGGCCGAGAAAGAGAGAGCTCATTCCTTTGCTCGTGTTGAAGGTTTCTAATTTAAAAGCTATATACACAAAGTTATTCTAATTCATATAATGTAATATGTAATTCAAAAATCCCCTTGGTATTGTAGCATTGTATTACAGTAAGAAAATAAATGGAGGAGGGAATGATAAATGCCAACATAATTTGTATTGTTCTAAGGTTTGAGGAGAATGATAAATATAATTATTTATCCATACATTGGATGGACATCTTCTCTCAACATTAATTTTCCTTTCTTTACCAAAATGAGAGATAAGATTCTACCATTAATGATTTGTTAGCAGTCAATTATTTGTTGTGGCCATAGTGATGATGTTGCCACACATATTTAAAGATGATTTTTTAGAAGTCCACTTATGTTGGCACAATTTTAAGTATGGTTTAAGTTGTCTACTACAATCGAACCTAAAGTTGCACCATTTTAAGTTGTCTACTACAATTGAACCTAAAGTTGCACCCTTTTAAGTTGCTAATCAACACAATTTAAAGAGAGATAAGATTCTACCATTAATGATTTTTTAGCAATCAATTATTTGTTGGGGCCATAGTGATGATGTTTCCACACATATTTTCCCAAATTTGTAGCCAGTAATGTCTTATTCAATATATTTGAATGTCTTAGTTCCCAGTTCCTTGCTGAATACAATAGCTAAAGTGGATTTGTCTTCCTCAAAGAGAGGAGCACTTATCCTCTCCAAAGCTTCTTCTTTCAACCTTGCTTCTTCTTCTACAAATTTTTTCCTTCTTCCTAACAAAATATTTCATAAAGCTTTAGGTATTTGCTTCTTAATATTTCTCATGTCAACTTCAAGGACAACAATATATTTGATGAGAATAGTACAATAATATTGAAGAAAAGAGGTGTTGAATAAGACATTTTTTCATGGTGTAATAAATAATAATATGAGTGAATCTATTTTGGAATGATTTGGGTGAATTAATTAATAGTTTTATGTCGATGTAATGGGTATGTTGATAGTTGTCATATGAGTATGTGTAATGTATAAGTTCTTACAAGAATATTTGGTTGTGGTGTTGTTTAATAAATAAAATTAGTACAATAATATTGAAAAAAAAAAGATGTGTTGAATAAGACATTTTGTTGTGGTGTAATAAATAAGACTAGTACAATAATATTAAAGAAACAAGGTGTTGAATAAGATGCCTTGCGATTAAAGAGAATAGGATCAATAATATTAAGGAAATTTATAATTTAGCTACTTGGAAGTTTAATATTAAAGAAAAATAATATGTTAGATTAGAAATAATTTTATAAGAGTTTATGTTCATCTATAGAGTTTTTAATTAGAAATTATTAAATGCACATTTTCATATACAATGTTAGTTTAAGAAATAAACATTATAAGATTCAATTTCTATAAAACATTGTTTTTTAAATGAAGAAATTATTTTATAGAAGTAAAATAAATATATAGACAAATATGATGTATGTAAAGTAAATTAGAAAGGTATAATTATGTTGTACTAGAATAATTAATAGCAAATCATATTGAGGAGCAACAATTAAAGTTTTACTTTTTAGAGAAAGAAAGATTAACACAACGAGTAAGCAATTTGAAATGTAATATTTTTAGAAATAAATGAATTGTGTAAATTTGGTTTGTAAAATATGAAACTATTTTAAAGTAAATTAATCTAATATAAAAAGCTATCAAACAAAACAAATAATTTTGATTATATTTATAATGAAGTAGAAGGTGCATACTACACATGCATGAAAGTTAAATAATAGAAAATATTTGTACACTTTAATGATAGAAGAGAATGATAAACTTCTAATAATTCCATACAAAGGTAAGAAAATCAAAGGATTCTTTCCATTAAAATTACCTAAGCAAACCTATATAATCTTTTTTTTTTAGAAGATAGGTTGAGGTAAGCTAGAAATGTGTAATTAAAGTTAGTCACAAAATAACTTCTCTTGTTTCCTTCATAGAGTAGCATATCCATTTTTTTACATGCATGCAAACTAATGGAACAAGAAGGAAGGGGAGATATGAAGATAATCTAAGCTTTGAACTTGAAAATATATTATGGCCAATAAATGAAACAAATATTCATGCATTAACATGTACTATATATTCTTATCAAATGTAGTGATAATTTACATCGATATATTTGTCTAAGATAGGATTTAGGGTAAACAAACTCAAATTATAATCACTTGGTGATTCTTTATTTCAAGAGTTAAAGTGGAAATCCATGGTTGCATGTTTAAGAAACAAGTTTGCATAATTTAGGTTAGGTAGATGTCAATTAGACAAGAAAGTTTAATTTAGAGATGTCACCTAAAAGGAGAAGACTTTTACTTACAATTTTCAAGTGTTCAACCTCTATAAAGATTTCATTTATTCTATTATCATAAAATATCTCTTTTCATAGTCAAACATGTTGATCATAAAATCTTACACCTCTTCAAATAGCCTTGTGAGAAATTCAGTAAATGAGGGGCCTATTGTGCTCCACTAAATGACCTCCAAGATTTTAGAAGCCGATTCTTCATTCTTGGTTTGGGAAAAGAAGGAAGAAATACAAGAAATAAAACTAACTATGGCAATGCGTCGAAAGGTTTTACAATATTTCAAATGTCCTACTAGGATATCAACTCTAATAAAAACAAACACATAGTAGCACAGACCATTCATTGTTGAGGGGAGAACAAGCTAATAAGTTTTATGTAAACACAAAGTAAACATTCAGATCCTCTCATAGGAAGCACCCACTAAGGTTTGACAAAAAGTTGATAAACCAAAGAACAACTATTTGTGCTTCAAACCCTTATAAAAATTGTCTTGCTTATGAGCATAATATGATATCCAACACATTTCTAACAAAAAAAAAAGATTTATAAGAACATGATTTATTTTACTATAAATATGAGTTAAGAAAACATAAAAGTTGAAAATAAAGAATGATCAATTATCAAGGATATGCCTAAAAATAAGAATGACATAAAGCACCAGTTTTTATGTAAGTAGAGAATTAGAGAGAATAAGACATATGATAAAGGCCAAATAGGCATAGTCCAATATGTTTCATGTATTTACTTTATCTCAAAACAATACAAAATGCTAAGGTTAGGATCTAAATGGGACATAATCCAAACAATTGTTCAAAAATATTATTACAAGACTAAGACAGACAATTATGTAATCAATTTTCCACATTGGGAGAGGCTCAAAAATTATATTTTATAGAACAAAGGAAGAAAAAAAAATAGAGCACTCTCTACCATAACAAGACATATAAGACAAAATCCAAATGATGGCATTAAATCCACTGCTCTAAAATACCATTCCAAAATTGGTTTTTTGTCAGATGAATCAACTGAGTAATAAAGTTTGAGTTGCTTGACCACTTATTGAAATACAACTCAAACTTCCCGAGCCAATTCCCTTCAATGAAAGATGTGAAAATCGTTGAGCTAGAGTCTAGTGAGTAGTGGAAAAGAACCTTCTCATTAGGGGTATTGTGGCATCATAAAACCTCATTTGACACAAAATCTGATCACATGTAAGTACTAGGCGATTGAGGAGATGGAATTCATGAACATTTGGGGAATACCTAGTGCCTCTTAAATTCTCTCCTATTGATAGTTGTTTGAGACACTCCTTCTGACACTCCACACTCCTCTTGACAAAAAAAAGCATCAAGATACGTGGAAAATAGGTGGGAATTTCTTGAACCTCCTCTCAAGATGCTTGCTAGAAACCCTGCCTCACAACCACACGTTGTATCCACTTTTGAAAGGTAAATGATGTGAAAAGGGCCACATAGCCACCATGTGGTGCCATCACACACCTTTAAGTGAAGAGTAATCCAAAACCTTCAAAAATTTGTGCTTGCATGACACATATATGAGCCCAATAGAAGAAACAAAAGGGGGTAAAAGGGAAGGAAGTCCCTTAGAAACACACAGTTGATGGTAGAATAGAAACAAAGTGAACAAGGAAAGAAAATGAACACAAGTAGAGAAAAAACCTATATAGTCCTAGCAACTCAAAGTAGGCCTTCGCCTGTGGAGGCATGAACCCAACAAAACTGTGAAAAAAAATAAAACAAAGAAAAGATAGGCCCAAGGCCTCAGAGCTTGAGAAAAATTGAGTATATAGAAACTCCCAGTCCACATTTTGAAGGTTGAACCAGTGTGTGCAATTCCTTAGAGGCCTGGTCCAAATCAAATATCTCATTAAATGAGATATTACAAATTTCTCCTATGTGGCCTCAATGTGAAAACAAAGACAAGCCAGGGGATGCACAATGCCTTCAATTTCCTTGGTGCTTAGGGACAAGACTAAAGCTTGGAAGGTTGATTAATCATGCTTCTTGAATTCCAAAGATTACTTGATTAGATCTTTGATTAATACTATTTTATCGATCAGGAAAGGCGAAGTCAATCTCAACTAGATCACAATCAACTTGAAATACTTTGTCAAAATCAGGTAACGGTAACACTAGATTCTCTGTCACTTTATGTTTCAACAATTCAATTGAAAACTACTCCTATTGCATTTCCACTTGCATCACAATCAACTTAAAATACTTCAATGTCAAAATCAGGTAATGCTAACATTGGCTTCTTTGTCACTTTGTGTTTCAAAAATTTAGAACTTCTTTGTGCTCTAGATGTCCACTTAAATTCCTTATCTCCTCTCATTTATTTAGTCATAGGTGTACATATGCTACTAAATTTTTTGATAAAATTTTGGTATAAACTAGCTAATCTATGAAATGATCTTACCTATCCAATGTTCATCAGTGTAGGCCAATCAACTATTTCTCTTACTTTCTTAGAGTCCATCTTTGGTCCTTCAATAGATATAACAATTCTATCTTCATGAAACTACACTTCTTGACATTAATCAACAACTTCTCTTCTCTCAATATTTGCAATAATTGTCTGATGTGCCACAAATGTTCTTCCCTAATCTTGTTGAAAATTAGAATATCATCCAAGTAAAAAATGACAAACATACCCAAGAATTTCTTCAATACCTCATTCATCAATTTCATGAAAGTGCTTGGTGTATTGGTCAATCCAAAAGGCATCACTAACCACTCATAGAACCTTTATTAGTCTTAAATGTAGTCTTTCATTCATCTCCTTCTATGATTATGATCTGATGGTATCCAATCTTAAGATCAATATTTGTGAAATACTTTGCTCCACTCAAACAGTCCATAATGTCATCCATCCTTGGTAATGGGAATCTATACTTGACAATGATTCTATTGATTGCTCTCGAATCTGTACATATTCTCCACTCTACATATTTCAAGTACCACGCATGAGTTTAAGCTTTCTCTTATCAATCCTTTCTTCAATAACTCTTGTATTTTTTGGTTCAATTCTACATTCTCTGCTAGTGTCATTCTATGTGATGCCTTATTTGGAAAACTTGCTCTAGGTATTAGATCTAAATGATGACTGATACTCTTAACTGGTGGTATTCCATCGGGTACATTTTCTAATATAATGTATTCATATTATGTTAATAGTTTTGCTACCTCCTCATTCTTCGCGGTAGGGTTTTCTACCTTAGGTTTACCACTCTTCCTTGGAATCAATGCAAAACACATGTTCTCATGCCTTAGTCCATCCAAAGAATTATTTCCATCTACCAAACATAGTCTAGCAGTGCTACGAACTTCACTCTTGCCATCTTCCTCCAAAGGTATCAACTTAATTCTCTTGTCATTTGAAGCCACAGTATAGGTATTTCTCCTTCCATCATGGATTTCTTTCTTATCATATTGCCATGGTCTTCCTAACAATAAATTGCATGCATCCATAGGCATAATATCACACAATACTTCATCTAGATATATGATCCAATATGAAATTTTACCAAGATTTTCTCATTCACCAATATCTTATGCTCATTCTAAATCCATTTTATCCTATAGGGGTTTGGATGTTTCAATCTCTCTAAATTCAACTTACTTACCATCTCTTCTAAAACTAGATTATCAATGCTATATCTTGTTCTAAAAAAAATCTTCCTTTGTGGTGGTTCCTTAGTTACTTCTTCATGCATCAAAGCTCTCCTCATCACCAATGATTCACCTTTCTTAGGTTTCCTGACTAAATTAGGGGATTCAATAGGTTCTTCACCCTTATAAGTTGCTCTTTTGATATGCTCAGTTTTCATTCTAATACTTCCTTGATGAAACTCAAATGCTCTATGTCCTTCACCTCCACACTTGAAATGGGTTCCTTTGAATGGTCTCTTCTTAGGTCTTCCTTCATCTCTCTGGTATCCATCATTGTGATAAGAACTATGACCTCCTCTATCACTGTGGTAGTAATTTCTATCTTCTCTTCCTCTGCAGTATGAATTATAATCCTTCTCTTCACTTCGGTAGGGTTTCCCATCGTTTTTTTTTTTTGCATAAGGTCTTATTTCTCTAGTTTTTTATCCACTCCTCTAAAATCTTCCTCTTGCACTTCTCTACCTTTGTTCAAACTTTTTGTTTAGCTTCTCTTCTACATTTAATGCAAATTGGTATGCCTCTTCAACTATTGTCATCTTCACCAAGCTCAATTCTTCTTGTATGTTTGTTTTTAGTCCACGCCACCTTTTCTTTTCTTACTTCACTACTTCCAATCCTAATGATCATCTTGTAGAATTTTTCAGCATATTCCTTCATGGATTTCTCCATTTTCCTTAGGTTTTGCAATCTTTTCAATATTTCAAGCTCATAATCAGCAGGTATAAATTTACTCTTCATCTTTGTCACAATTCTATCCCATTTGATGATTATCTTTTTTGCCAAGTATGATCCTATCCAATTGAACTTCTTTCCACCATAAGCAACATGACCTTTCAACTTTTTTTTCACAAATTTGACTCTTTCTAGATCTTCAATTTCTTCATATTCAAAGTATTCCTCTATTTCATTGATCCAATCAATCAATTCTTTAAGGTTTAAATTTCTCATGTAATTTTGAATTTTAACTCTAGATCACTTACCAATTTTTGAAATAGCTTTCAACATCTTCATTTGTTCTGATTCTTCTCCATCTTCTTCCTAGGATTCTTCAATTTGATTCACAACATGTTATATCTCATCATCATTCTCATCCTCATGTCTAAGACCTCACCTTCAATCTTCTTCAACAACATCTAATCAAACTCACATTGCTCACATCATCTCTAACATCTCATCCATTCTTCGAATTAAATTTTCCATAGCAAGCACTCTCCTTGGTGGTATCTCTCCCCTTGAATCCGATGCAACTGCCTCAATTCAATGATCTAGCAACAAGGGTTTCAATTGCTTCACAGTAGGTGATCGGTTGAAAACACATACAATCTGCCTCAGGGCAGTGATCTATTCACCACAAGGAATTCCTTCAATACTTGTAAAATTGATGTGATACCACTTGGTGTAGTCACAGATGGAAGGTTCAGAAAGAATTGTCCAACTGTGTAGCTTAGAGTCAACATAGTGAAAATAACATAAAATAATATTCTAGAATCATAGATCTTTATTCAATTGGCAACATTACATGCATCATATGCCTCATGGGAAAATAATTAGGACTCATAGGCCTACCGTAAGGTCATTCAACATTACAACTAGCCAACGGCCTTATTACAATCCCTCAATGGGGTGATGCAAAAATCCAACTGCATAGGTAACTATCACTAACTGAATGACTAATCATTGAACTAACTACAATGAATTAAAAATGATCTTCAATATGATTCTCCAACTCCAAAAAGGGTCTTTGTTGACCTCAAAGGTTTACAAAACCCAATGAATGATCAAGCATGTAGGTTGGCCTTAAACATGAAAAGATAATCCTTCGTGAAATGAAATGAATTTTGGATCTCCAAGATAGATCCCCTTAGACCCAAAAATTCTTTTATGATGTTCCATTAAGCTCCACAAACTTTAAAATAGGTCTGCACTATGAAATCTAGACCAAGTTGGCCCCAAATGCTCTCACTGTGAGTTACAATGAAATTTCAAGAGCAAAAAAATTTGGTTGACAAATGCAAATGATCTAAAATCTAGATATGTTGCAGATGGCTTTGTGTAGATGCTATATCCTACTTCATGAGATAAGAAACAATTATGCGGTAAAATTCGAAATGAAATCTTTAAACTACTATAGACTAAAATGCAAGAAACAAAATGTTTTTGGTTGATATTAGGATTTCTTTACAACCAGGGATGCCCCTGCATCAAACATGCATCCCATACTACATGTATCTAAGATGTGGAACAACACATCACATACATATATCAACAACAAAAGCACATGAGTATGTAAAAATAAGTATACAAAAACACATGAATAATACATTCTTAACACATATTCATAGGTAACAAACATAATTCAATTATAGAACACATAAAAATAAACAAGACAACCTACCACAAAATCCTAATGTCCTATACCACACCAAAATACACTTATTTCAAAGAAAACATATATTCATACTCAAACCAAGCACAAGTAAGAAAAGCCTAACCATATAAATACATAGAGCATGCTACCCTTCAATGGTTTGTCATCTAATGAAATGGTACCAAGTTAGGCCATGTATATTTCAACAAAGATATCATATTCTTGGTGTTGTAATGAGAGAATATAATTTATGCATCCACAAAACTCATGAAACCCTCACCTTTATGTAGAGAACTACATTGTAATTATCATACAATCTTAATTTAAGAGGAGGTGGTCTTCAATGTACTAGATAATAGAGTAAAGAAAATTATGTAAAATGGAATCATCTATTGTACACCCAAATCGTTTTAATCCAATATAATATAAATACCTTCACTATAACCAAAATACTCATAATCTAATAAAAGACCACAAAGTATAGTGAAGCTTGGAATACACATTTGGTTACACTTACAGACATGAAATTATGTGAAATATTAGGTTAAACTCATAATTGTATATATTACAATACTAACATTTATTGGAATCACATGTAATCATGTAGGAAATTTATCTTAACCTCTCTACATAAGAAAATCAAACATGACCTAATGCACTAGTTATTTTCCTTTCTAAAAATAAATTAATGATTGATAGAAAAATTATAATAGAGAGAAAATTTAAGACACCTTTGATAAGTTAAACTAAAATTCACTTATAAGACTACATCACACTTTCTAGACACTTTTCCACTTTCAAACATTTTTGACATTTCAAGACACTTTTGGCAATTTAGGACAATGTAAAAATTGAAGACTATAGTACTCCCATGTTGTAGTCACTCAATTGTGTTCCTATCCTAGCATGTGGAATTTCCTAGATCTTAAAATATAGATAAAAAATAGACTTAATATATGGATTCTTAGACACTGAAACTTAGTTTTCTAACAAGGTATGCACTCAAAAGACAACGAAACAAGTCATTTTTAGGAGTTTAATAACACAAATTCCTACTTGATCCCAATATCATAATTCATACTATAACATAATATAGTTTTTATAATCATAAATAAACATTTAATCAATAAGACATCCATTTAAGCCACTTAAGATTGTGAGATGGGAAAAAATGATGGCAAGCAGGGATAGGAGTAGCAACGGAGAGGGCTTTTTGAATTCTGAGGAGGATGGTGGAACTGACAATGAAGACGATGAAGGTGATGTGTTTGGTTGGGAAGCTCTCCTACTTCTTGGTGGGGATTTTTTTGTTTTTGGGAATCGGTTGGGATGTGAACTCATGTCTTTTCCTCCTTCTATTGGTGTTTTCTTTTTGCGATGGAGAGGTGTGGAGCTGGTGTGGAGCTGGGTGTGGAGTTGGGTGCAAAATTGGGAGTAGGAATACTTTTGCTTTGGCCTACTTTGGGTGCTGGCTCTTGGCCTATGATGCCCGTTGGGGCTTTCTTTGGCTTTGGGTCCTCAGTATCTTTGCTTCTGAGGATGGATTTATTATTTTTGTTGTGAATGGCAAGGCTATTGGTTTCATTGTTATGGTTTATGGTAGTTGTTGGCCTACTAAACACCTTATATTTATGGGTGTTGTGTGGGTGCCTCTCCTTCATTTTCTTTGGTTGTCTACTTTGCAGTGGGCATGCGTTGGCTTCTTTGTGGATTTCTAGTTGCAAAATGGGCTTTTCTTCACTCTTTTTTAGCATAATAGGAGGGCTTGATGGTTCCTCACGCTGGTCAGTTCTATTTTTGGCTTCTTCCTAGGTGTACTTTGCTTCTTCTCATTGTTTGTTTAGTGGCTTTTCCTTGGGGGTTTTTGTTTTTGGTGGCTTTTGGGTTCTTCATATCCCCTCTTTGTGGAGTGGTGGTGTCTCCCTCTGGGTGGTTGTTTGGATTTTTGGCCCATATTTGGCTTTGACTAGTGTGTTGGGGTTGCTTGGTGTTCTTTCTTGCTAGCCCTTTTCCTTAATTCCATCTTGTTTTGGGGCCCCTGTTCCTCTTGGGTTTTGGATGTTCCTGTTCATTTTGAGACTGGGAATCTGCATTTGATGGTCTTTCGACCTGTGTTTCTTTTTTTTGGTATGCTCTTTGTGGTCTTGGTCTCTCTGGATGAGTTAATGTTGTGGCATTGTTCTCTCTGGCTGAGTGTCTTTGGACCCTCTTTGTTGAGGTTGTTGTTTTTCCTCTTGTCCCCCAGGTTGTTGATGCTAGATTTTGTGGTCTTCTCATGGGCTTAGCTGCTTCATGTTTATATTCAGTTGGCTCAGTTTTTTTGGTCTGTTGTGAAGGCTCATAAATGGGTGAGTGAATGGCCTTTAACTAGGTTACTTTTCAAGTTTTATTTGGAAACCTAGATGAGTTCTTATTTGAAAGTTATTAAGGTGGATCTATGGTGCTTATTTGAGACTCTTCTCCTAGTCCACAATTTGTTCTTGGTACAGTGTTTACCAAAGGATGCTATGGTTGCGTGCTTGGCTATTGTGTTGGTTTTCTCCTCTAGTCTTATGGAGGTGGACCTCCCTCAGTTGTTCTTATTAAGGTGGGTAGTTCTCCTATGGAGGTGGAGGTGGAGGGTGTTGGTGATTTTTTACTACAGTGGTTTTGTTGTTTGTATCATCCTCTCTAATAGTGGGGAGCTCATTCCTTTAGAGGTGGTTTTGGAGTTGGTATCCTATTACCAGAATGATTTGAAAGAGGTGTTGTTGTTGGATCTGTCCATGGATGATGTAGGCTCTTTGGCTTCTCATGTTTTGCTGCAAGCTGTGTGGTATTCTAAGTTTTTCTCTATGTCCCAATAGGATGAGCTAATTAGGGATTTGATGGTGTCCTACACCATTAACCTGTTTATCTGTCTTGGCTCTATGGAGTCTTCCATGAGAGGTTATTTTGTTGATTCCTAGCTTAAGCAGGCAGTTTCTTTGTGTTTCTAAGGGTTTTTGGTCCCAGTCAAAACTAGGTTGTAATTAGGGTTTTAGGCCCTTGCTTGTTTGTTACTGTAGTATGTGTAGTCATGTTAATTTGTTAGCGGTTGTTGTGGAGATGTTGTTGGTTTATGGTTTATTTTAATTGCAGCTTATTTTCCTTGTATTGGGTTTTGGGCCCCATCAAAACCCACTTTTACCTCTAATCAAAAACAAGATGTCCATTTAAGACTTCAT
The DNA here is from genome assembly GCA_007258455.2 of Sequoia sempervirens. NCBI lineage: Eukaryota > Viridiplantae > Streptophyta > Pinopsida > Cupressales > Cupressaceae > Sequoia > Sequoia sempervirens. The sequence continues at coordinate 472,825,713 of VDFB02047230.1, forward strand.
CCAAAGGGTTCTACTAATACACAAGCTAGTGCACATATTTTCACATTTTCCCTGAAGCAATCTTTCTTTTGCAAATTGATGCAGTATAGAGGTAATAACCTTTTCACAATGTCAATCAAATGAGTATCAACCAAATTTCAAAGCCAAGTCACTTGATCTCATCAAATTTCACTCTTAACCATGCTTTTCCTTGTAGCCAATGTAACCCGATTTAAGGATTTGTCAACCCAACTTTCCAAAACACCTCAAAAAAAGATTAGTGAATCAGATACCCTTTTCAGGGTTATACAACATATGTGAAAAATTATATTGATTCCTTTGGACCAAATTTGAGAACCAATAACATACCTCTATCCTAGGCTAGTGAATTAACCCTCTTTTACAAAGAGAGTTCCCTTTAAACACTTGATATTCACAAGAAAACCCCAAAAAGTCTTGATTTATGTCATAAAACAACAAATTTTAAGATTATTCTACATCTATAGGGCCTTTAGCATGCTGCCCCATGAAACCCTCCATTTACCATGCAAAAGCATAGGGTTTATTGAAAATCCTACATCCAAGGCTTAACCAATTCAATGAATGCTTCAAACATCTTTCAAAACACCTGCACATACTCAAAAAACACTCACAAGACCAATTCCTTCATCAATTTATCAAAACCCTATCATGGTTCCTCATTTTCATGATAAAACATCACTGCCTAGCCCTAGGGCATCACACCATCTTCAATTAATCAACACCCCTTGCTTCCTAATGCATAAAAATATCTATCCTAAAATATTACAAGCCAATCCACCAAGCCACAGAGTTAAACAATAGGTGGATTGGTCAAAACATTATATTGTTTCCCTCAAAACCCTTAACCCAGCAAAACATGGCAGTCTTTGTGTTTTGTTGATTTCTCACACAAAATGATGAATTAAACCTCCAAATCAAATGTAAAAGTTAGAAAACACATACAACCTACAATCACTAAAGTTTTTAAGCCATGCCACACTTGTACAGATCAGTACAATCACAAGAAACTCAGGAAAAACAAAGAAAATAAGTTTTAGGCATTGAATTCAATTGAAATTCTTCAAAATCTGATGAACAACCTTACAAATGCCATGGAGAGGCCTTTAAATACATTTTGAATAAAAAAACAAGAGTTAAATTCACTTAACTATCCCTTAACAACTTTTCAAATTCTAATGACTCTTCAAATTCTCAAGTTGACAACTTTTACAAGTTTATAACAACTTTTACAATTATTGTGTAACTTTTGCATTTTCAACAAAAATGACTCTCCAAGCCCTTGATTACATTAAAAATGGTCCTAATGGACCTTATTAAATACAAAACATCTAAAACCAACTCTATACTACCTATTACCCCCTTAAATGACCTCCAAGACTTCAATTTTATCATTAGGGTGTAGGTGCTCCTGCACCACAAATGCTCGTTGTCTTCTAAACAATAGAACATTTTTGTTTGGTTCAACATTCTTCACAGAATTTGTAGATCATATTCTTGTGCATTAATCAAAAGACACATTTGTGTCCACTCTATAGTGTCACATGTTTACATGTAATATGTTTTCCATTTTTATTATTTATGCACTTAGTCCAACAAGACATGGAGAAGCATTTTTGTATACACCTATTCAATATTAACAAATTACAAGGTAGTGACGTTAATGCATGCAACTAAGCTGACTTTATTGTTTTACTTGGTACTTTTAAATATTGTAAATAGATTAGAATCTTCATCATTTTCTTTCACAAAGAAGAATAGCACACCTACTTTATGCAATAGAAAAATAAATCAATGATAGAATTCACACATGAAAAATTCAGTTCATAGTTGATTAAGTTTCCTTTGATTCAGAAAATCCTACAGAAAAGATATGTTATTAAATATATTGTTGACTCTTACAATAAAATTCTTATTAATTACAGAATTCATTAAGCATTAATTGATTTATGTTTATGGGTTGCATATAACATGTCATTGAGTATGCTTATTCATCTCATTTTCCCTTCTAACAGGACCCATTGGTTACAGTTTGAGCGTGAGACAAAAATCTACATTGTTGCAAATACAATCAACTATTAAATAAGAAAATACAAGGTCAGCATTTCAGAACACTACTCCTTTGTTTGTAGTGCAAAAATTAGCGTTTACACAAAAGAACAATTTGTGTGCCCTCCATTTACATGCATACTACATAAGGTTCAACATATATGCTTATTAAAGCCTATTAGCATTTCTAACGATCTAGTACTATATGCATTCTTAATAGAAACAAGATATCAAAGTATGGAAACAATAGACATTGATAGGTATGAATATGCAAATAGCTCACAAGTATGTAATATAGAAAATGTACTAAAAGAAAACGGACTACGTAGAGTAGGAACATTTAAGTACAATGTTGGAGACTATTTGTTTAATTCGTTACAAAAACTATATTAAACAATTAGTACACATCAGTTGAGCTATGGAGATGAGCAATAGATTACTTTTTGACTTCTTTAGCAACAAAAGATAAAGATGCAATTAGATCATATGACCTTGAACTAGACCCCGAAAGTCTCTATAGATTGCACAAAGTGCATGACCGAAACATATACCTATGTAGGATGCACCTCCCCACAAGGGCACAAGCCATGAATGATGAAAGTGACTTGTGGAGAGACATATTTTGTATATAGTGGCTATCCAAGTGGTTGAATATATAGCTATCTATTTAGTCAATAACATCAGGGAAAAAGTACTTGCACTTTAACAATGTGCCTAGTTTACCAGAATATTCCATTATGTTCCATGACGCAACCCCCCAAAGAAGGCATTTTGAACCACTACTAAGAATTCAACCACAAAATAAAAATGTGCAACAGCCAGTTAGGTTAAATCAACTTAAACAACTAATTAGAAACAATATACAATACGAAACTGTAAATGCTAACAAAAAGAAAAAGTTAGAGAGTGGCAAGAGCAATTCTATTTATACACTCAAACATGAGTACCTCAATGATCCAAATGGATACTTGTCGTCAACAATTAAAGTGTTCCACATGCTCCAAAATTCTACACCATGTTGAAGAGCCCAAAAATATGAACCCAACGCAACTTGTACAGGAAAAAAAGGAGCTCGTATGCTCAAGTTATGGTCGATCAAACTTGGGGTCAAGTAGGAAGTAGGGGGCTAGTCAGAAACGTGAAAAAAATCATTGTCTCAAAAAAGGTCAAAAGTAGTATCATGTTGAAGAGCTCATCTCCACAATTTTGACGATGTTTGTTTTACATCAAACGAAGTCCGTATGTGTGAGATATAGTTGGTCAAAGTTTTAGTCAAAATGGGTTGACAATGATGACATCAGCATGACATTAGCATGCTGACATGGCAGGCACAATGGCAGTGCTGATGTGGTAGGTCCATAGGTTGACACGTGGTAGGTGACGTGGCATCCAAGGCACTGATGATGTGGCATGGACGAATCATGGTGAGACATGTGTCACTATGTAAGCGAATAGAAAGGTACCATGTGGACCAATGAAATGGTGCCCCGTGGCATCCCTTAGTCAAATATATGTTGGACCAAAAGTTGTTGGGAAGGCTCAAACTTGAGACCTCCCATATCCTATTTTTAATCTTCACCATTAAGCCATCCTTGATTGTTGGGATGTGATAGGAGTCATTCCCTATTTAATTAGCATTCAAGCCAAAATTAAAGGGGAGGTGGTTCAAACCTCCAACCTCCCCTCTCCCAACAAAAGTTGTTTCCAGCACGCCAAATGTAGATAGCTAAAAGTATTTTTGCATAAATTTGTTTTAAACAATAGTCAAAGGCTAAATCTTCCATTTAAACCCCCGTACAATATATTAATAAATCCCTTAAACTTATAATAGCCCGAATGAAAGATTTTAAAGGGCTTAAATAATATTTAAAATGATATTCAAAAAATAATTAATGATTTTAAAGGGGTTAAATAATTTTTATGAGATTTTAAAGATGATTTTTATATGTAAAAAGGGGAATTTTCAAAGATTACATGTTGTAAATGTGGGATAGGGTTGATTTTGTAAATCATTTAGTTATAAACCAAATTGGACAAACTTTTTGTATAAAAAGGGGAGAGTTTAGGAGTTTTGGGAGAAAGTAGGGGGTGAAATTTTGTGAGAGTTTTTTTGTAGAGTTTGTTCAACTCTATGCTTTGGGAGAAGTGTTATTCTACCGCACTTGAAGGAGAGGAACTTTATAACTCTTGTAAACCAGGAGACTCAACATTGTTCAGTTGAAGCCTTGTAATCTTTATTGGAGTATAATCAAGAATCGGTCACTCTGTTGGAGAGGGACCTGGAGACGTAGCCATCTTGGCGAACTCCGTTATCAAATCAAGTCTTGTCTTCTATCTCTCTTTCCCTTTGTTATTTTGTTCATCACTTTGTTAGTGCTTTATTCATTTAATAATTTTAGTTACTTTTGAAATTAAGCATTTCAATTACGTTTTAAAGACCTTCAATTTAATCGTTGAAAATTTATTATTCACATGCAACAATCTTAGATCCTAACATTCATATCACTCAATCATAACTCTATTGTAAGACTACAACACCTTAAATGCTTTATTAGAAAAGAAAAAAAATAAAGAAAACCAGCCAATGCTTGTTAGATCAAACAAGGGTAAAAAAAAAATAGCAGTAGAGCTTTATGAAAGAACAATTCAAGATAAACCAAAATACACAGGCACAATTTTTTGGATGCTATGTTTTAACAAAGATACTAGGAAATTCAAAGAGAAGCAAAAGGAAATATATTATGACTAGTACAATCAAGATCCATAGCATTGACAAATTGCATTTTCCATATATGCTACTCCACACTAAAACAACTCATTATACCAAAGTATGTTGTACCATACAAAATCTGAACTAATGAACCATTGTGGCATGTACATGTTTTGTCACAGCTAGATGAATGACTTTTATCACTTATAATTGCATTTTCACAAATCTAGGAACTAGGGTACAGAAGATCTCAAATAGGTCTAATAGGATCTATCATTAATATCCTTGTCGACATTAGAATTATACAAAGGGCATTACCACAATCAACCAATAACACACAAATGATTGTTGTGTCACTGAAAAGATAATTGGAATACAAAAATGCATTTCAAAATGGCATGGTACGGCCCAACCTCGTAATGGAAGCTTTGGCCCAATTGTCAAAAACAACACTATACAAAATGCAAAATGTCGAAATAAACAAATACTGTGAACATTTTTTGCATACCAATGACAAACTTGAAGAAAGTACTAGGCCTATCACAATTGAAACTGAGTCAAATAGTGACATGGAACATGAGAATCCATTTGAAACTTTGGTCCATGGATTCACATAATCTAGAAGTATACATAGCATGCAAGACAAAATCATTGAAGTTGCACCTGCTGAACAAAACTATCTGTTGGAATCTTTAAAAACAAATATGTTGAGGAAATGAATTTTCCAACATTATTCTTTGGCAAGCCACGTGAAGATGACATACTAAAAAACTTTGCATATCACAAAATCGCACAATGGGAAGTTTTACAATCAAATAGAAAATTTGCATATCACACGAAAACATATTTTTCAAAACTATCAAGATACTAATACTACAAGTCTTGTCTACAATGTCCATAAGAATACAAACAGGCCAACTAAAAGGATGTAAGCTAGTTTCCAAGGATGTGAAACAAAAACCAAACCTTGAAAGAATTCTAAAATCGGATATTGGATATGTTGACTTCAAAAGTATAGGAATATCTCTAGATTATGCACAACTTAAGAAAAAAAAAATTGCAATGATATGACAGTTAGAACCACCAACATTCTTCCTGACTTTTAGTAGCATTGAACAAAATTGGGATCCTTTAATAAACACACTACAAGAATTACATGAACAACATCGATTAGATCAAAAACAACAAGAATTGGTCGCTCAAATGAACATTGACAAATTCGAACTGATCAAGAAGGATCCTATTACTTGTGTTCAATACTACAGACATAGAATAAATGCAATGAAAAAGTTGATGCTTACAGATGATTCCATGTTTGGAAATGCTATTGATTACTTTTCAGTAACTGAGTTTCAAAATCAAGGTAATGAACATGATCATATGCTAATATGGGTCAAAAATGCACTAATATATACAAAAAATAATGACACAAACATAATAGCTTTCATTGACAAGTACATTACATGTAGCACTGATCATTTGCAAGTTGACTTGGCTAGTTTATAAAGCCATCACCAAAAATAGTTTGCAAATACAATTTCCCTTTACCACCAATGCAAAAGACACAAATACTTTTACCAATACTAGAAAAGACTGAAACAATAACTTCAAATGCCATCAATGTGTACTCAACACTGCAAAAAGAAAACTATGACAATAAATACACTTTAGACATGTTTTTAAATGAAATAAACATGTCTGAAACTAATTATATAACAACTTTGAGCTCTAAATTAAACAAGCCAACGCTTTTTTTGCAAAGAAAACCATCAAAAATATGGAACAATAGTTTTGCAAGGACAATGCCACACCTTTGAAAGGCCAATACAAATGCCTATTTTGTGCTCAATGCATATGTTGCAACAATGTAATGCAGATCTTACATTGCAAAAGTAGACAAATCAATGATATATGCATTCAAAAGAATACATAAGGACCACCAGCAAACAAATATTGATGCAATAAAAATGATTGGTAAACTTGGAAATGCATTGTTGAGCTTGTAACAAATGTTAGCACAACAAGTTGTGCATATTGTCTTATCACTTCCACTAAACTTCAGCTCAAGGAAATGCATTTTCATTAACACGTGGTCCTATAGTGATCCTACTTTCATTCTGAAATTTTTCAAATGGTTAAACAATGAACCAGATGATTTAGAAAACATTCTCTCAAAATCTATAGTGGACTATTATCTAATACGTCCTCAAACATTGATAGACATATGTCTTGTAGAATTTGTTTCAAGCTACAATAAAAATGGAACTACAGTTAATCCAAGAACTAAACCAAGAGTAATACACTTTATTAACTTTAAAAATCACTTAGACCTACAAAATCATTATAGAGAGAAATCGATGCTCTATGTACCATTTATAATAAACAAGAGTACATTAAAACACAACTTTGACACATGGGAACGTGCATACATGCACCACATGAAAAAAATACTATAAAAAACTGTGCAAGGTTCACCCGGAACACAAGTGCTACATGGGGTGACATAGAAAAGGAACTTAAAAATGTTGAGTCCCTTGATGATAACAACAATAAGTCATTCGCACCAAGGAAAACTAGCCAGACAAAACAATATGACATCCAAGCAAACCTTCCAAACATAGAGTGCATAAAACAAAATACAATGTCACATAATGCATTTGAAATTGCTAAACACCCATAGATAATTGACAACAATGAATACTAAAAACTAAGACAAATGTTGAACAAAGAACAACAAACAATTGTTAAAGATGTTATAATGAAAAAGATGAATAGCATTGACAAACCTTTGCATTTTTTCTTGACTGGAGGGGCTGGAACTGGAAATACTTTCATAGCAAAAGCTATATACCAAGCTCTAATTTGTATTTATAGAAAATCAATAGACAACAATCCAAACAAACCAAAAGGCTTATTAACTGCATATATAGGTAAAGTAGCTTACAACTTAGGTGGAGTCACATTACATTCAGCATTTCACATACCATTTCATAGATCAGATTTTCTTCCCTTAGCATCTAAGGCATTGGATAATATGTCCAAGCACTACGATCAATTGTGTGTGCTCCTCATAGATGAGATCTCACTAGTAGGCTCAACATTTCTATGTTACATTGACAGACGAATACAAGACATAATACAAATGCCTACAACATACTTTGGAAACCTTGATACATTTTTTGTGGTGATCTTTACCAGGTGTAACATGTACTTGACTCCATTGCATTTGAGAATAGACCCACTGTAGCTGAATTGATGCCTTACAATTTTTGGAGAGACAATGTAAAATTCTACTCATTGGTTACAACTATGAGACAAAAGGATGAAAATTTTATTGCAATCCTTAACAGAATACAAAGATTATTACAAATAAATGATGACATAGACTATCTTAACCAACTTTTCTTTCATCCTACACCTTTAAACCCAACACTTCCATATGTGTTCTATAGGAAAGTTGATGTAGAGGTGCATAACCATAAAATGCTATTGTCTATTTCTACTTAAATGATAGTGCTAAATGCAATAGATGAGTATGAGGAAAACCGCAATGCAATAAGGCTATATAGTTGGATACAACTACTCTTCCACCTCAAATATACTTGAAACAAGATATTCTTGTTGAAATCTATGTAGGGAACTATAATACACAAGAGGGCCTAGCCAACGAGACCGATGGAGTGCTTAAAGCATATACAATAGATAATGACATCGACATTATTTGGCTAAAATTTTATGATCCCATGATTGGGAAGTAGCAATGCACAAAACTAGTACAATATTACACTAATCTCATTGAAAAGGAATGGGTTCCTATATTGCGCATTACTAGAGCTATTCAAAAGATTTCAACGAACAAGAAAATTACAATTAGAAAACAATTCCCAATACAACTAGCATGTGCAAGAACCATTCACTAATCACAAGGACTAACAATGCAAGCTTTGGATTTTGATCCAACAGGCATAAGACAACATGGCTTAACTTACATAGCACTATCATGGACAAAGACAATAGACTCATTATTTTTGCTAAAACCTTTAACCATCAAAAACTTCAAAGTTAAGCACAAGGTACATGAAGAAATGCATCGCCTGTAGTGAAGTGCACAGTGGTAGCTCAAAATCCAAGCTACATGTACACACAGTGCACTGCAATTGCTTCTATGCACATTAAGAACTCATTCATTAAATCTACATGTACATGATATTGTCGATGACTACGACACAATGCAATCAAATATTTTATGTTTACAAGAAGTGCATGTGCAATTTTTCCAGCCTAGTATATTATTGCAATATTTTAATATATTTGGTATGAGCATAATACATGGTGTAACAACATTTACCAAAAAAAAATTGTTTGTATCAAAAACAAAACAACACAACTCTACGAATATATAAGCTATCACAATCACAATACTATAGAGCATTAATAAACTTAATATCTCTAATATTTATGTAAGGCCTAATACTTCTATTCAAGAAATAATCACAATTCTACAATCTATAATTGCATACACATGCACAAAAAACATACTATACGTTGTGGGTGACTTTAATGTCAACATGTGTTAACAAAACATAAGCAAAACAACACTTGAAAATTTTATGCAAACTAACAAAATTCATTTTTTGTTAAACAAATCACATAGTCTACACAAGCCGTTGATTGACCACATCTAGTCAAATTCAATCAGAACTGTATGTAATATTTACATATCAGAGGCATATTGGACTAATCAATTTGGACTATTTTCCTAAAATTCCACTATGCTGGTTAAATCAGTTCAACATGATAGCATACATAAGCATTTATCGCTAAAAAAAATTGAATTAATTCTACAATACTAAATCACTAGAAGACGCAAGAAAATAGTAAATAGCCTGTCCTATTTACCTGTTATATGCATTGTTTCATTTTCCAAGTATAACATTTACATTTCCCTTGATGTTTGTAGAACAAAAATCAAGAAGACTATATCAATTGAAGTGTTGAATGCAAAAAAATTTGGCGACACATTCCAAGGTGACGTCCTTGTTGTCTATAAAGTAACATTGGACAAGGTCAATAGAGCACATGGAGTTTTGTGTGCAGATCTCACAAACCTTAAAGTGGAGATGACAATTACACTAAATATCAATGGATACCTTGTACAAGAACATGAATAGAAAATAGTTCCGGGAATGGGAGTTTCAATATCAGGTTTTCAAATTGCTCCTAGAATAGATTATGATAGAAGGGACTATGATTGTATACTAATATTGATAGATACAAGCACAGTTGAAATCTTGCCTCACTTTTCAATAGACTACCACTTCATTTTGGATACTACTATTAGCTAGCTACTAGCAGCGACAAATCAATATCCAATTGGAATAATAGGCACTCTGGTTTTTGGTGCTAAAAAATTTGGAAGCCAATATGTAATAGATATCAAAGATGGTATAATAGAATCAGATAGAGCATAGGTAAAAAATTCCAACTAGCATATGCCACTAATCCATTTTAACATATTTTTTTAGCATTGCCTGCTTTAATAAAATCTCTTTGTAACAAAGACCTTGTTATTTCCATGCATTGCAACTGCATTCAATTCCTAAAAAGAAATATTTGTAAATAGAGGAACTACTACATAAGAACAAAACCCCGACCTTTCTTTTCAAAAATATCTTTAAAAGCGTTGATCCAAAAAACATGTTCCACATGGGTCAATCAGCGTTTATTTGCAAATTGAAAAACAAAAGAACATTGGACAAGTTAGCTGCTTTGTTGCAATCAACATTTAAAGTGAGTCTTTAAAAATATTTATGCAACTTCATTTAAAATTTATGAAATTGTTGCTCCTAACTATCTATGTTTGAATGTTTCAGGTTTTAGGGACATTGAAAGTAGCAAACACACTGTCCAATCCATTTGAAGCTTTCTACCCAAGTTGCAAATATAAATTCAATACTTATGGTTCACTGCAATAGGAAAATGCTCATTGTAAGCATTGTGACAAGGAGGTGAGCTATGTATACGTACTTCATCCTAAGGTAGTCATCACAACAAATAACAAGAAAACAGTCCATTGCTCAATCTGAAGCAATGTGTTGTGACAACTCTTGCCTGTACTCCAAGACATTAAATATAAAAACTACATCGAGGACAATTCAGCAGTGATATTTTCACTACGAGACTTTGTCACCAAAGGGAATTTCACCCTCAATAAAAACAACATTATCACAAATTCCATATGCGTAACTGAGTAAAGAGTATATGCCACAGCAAGGTATAAAGCAATATTGATTCAAATAGTCTTCTTGCTTTTCAAACTCCTCATATTGTTTACAATTGTATAAAGAAACTACCTTTCATACTAACTATAGCAATGATATTGTAGGTGACAAAGAAGTAGAAGCAAGTGAAAGATGACCTACAATTGGATGAACCTGCATTCCTCCTTTTTGTTATGCTTTTCTTGTTGGTTGTTCTGCCTACGTTACTATATTTCATGCTCTATGACTCAAAACTTCTTTCTAGTTTTATTTTATAGCTCACATGTCTCTCCATTTATGGTAGACAATACTTTACTTTCTTATCTTGTCATTTAAATAGATTAAACTCTATTGTTACACGTTTACACTATGCAATAGATTGTATGCTACACAATACTTTACCTTCCTATGTTAGTGTTTAAATAGATTAAAATCTATTATTACATGTGTTTACTATGCACCATGTTCACAATTGCATTTGTTGCATTTGCTTTTCAACAGTTTACCTGAGCTTTGTTACCTATTATTAAGTATGCTATTAGCTTTCTTAATTGTTATCTATTAAATATTTGTCAAAATACATAGAGCTCTATCCTACTTATTTACTTAAACAAAAATGAGTAGTACACTCGTTGGAATTTAATGCATTGTTTGTAGACTGATTAACAAACATGCCATCTCCAATGTACATCATTCAATTGCAACACTAAACTTCTTTGATCGCAACAGTCACTTTCCTTTGAGAAAAATGTCATCCAGATAAAGTGAATAATAGCACTAAGGCTAACACAATTTGCATTCAATTATTAATTTTAACATTTACATTTGTAATACTTGCTTTCCCAATGAAATTTGATTGTCTTGCAATAGGTTTACTATTGATTTGTGTTTCAATAAATTAGGAAAAATTTGGGATCATTATATACTTCTAGCATTTAGTTGTTGATTGTGCTTTTGCATGTTCATTATTCTGCAAAAGTGCATTGATGTTGAATATCTTGGTTGTGTGTTTTTGACACTTGATAACTAGAAGTATTGCTTATTGTTACAAGGAGTAACAGTGCAAATGGGTACAATGGATTACACATGCATGACAGGAGATAACAGGCGAGTGAATGCATTAATTATGTGTTTATTGCTTGTGTGGATAACAGCGTATCAACAAGGCTTGGAAAGAAAAGTGTGCAAGATGTGCTAAAGACCTAATGAGTACAAAAGCAGTGAGTGCATAGTTAATTCATAAAATATGGCACAAGTACTAGGTTTTATTTGTGCTTATTGTTGTTTGTTTGTTGTTTGTTTAAAAACTTGTGTGTTGTTTAGCTTAATGCCTTGTTCTTGTCTTTATGATACTTGGTTGCTACTACAATGGCCAACAAGGAATGCTTGTAAAAAATTATCATGTTGGTCTATTCTTTTGCAAATTTTATTCATCTTTCTATGGTTCATGTTTATGAATAGTGTATTATATGCCATGGACTATGTTCATTTGTCTACTGAATGGGAGGTTTACTATTGCATCAATTGTACTTGCTTTTCAAATAGCCGCTTCACCACTGACATTGTACTGTTTAAAATATATTTTCCTTTTTCCTATAGTTGGGATTTAAGGACAACAAGCAATACTTCTAGTTATCAATTATCATAAAGACACAATGAAGACATTCGTCTATAGTCAAATTTTACATAATAACGAACATGCAAAAGACTAAACTATCCACAAGCTTTCCAACAAACGATAAATAGACAAGAATAAGAAAAAACAAAACCCAACATTTGACTAAGATTTCATGGGTTAATCTAAGATTTCATGAGTTAACTAATACCTTGTACTATGTAAATTGTGAACAACTGCAAATGGCAATACTTGTGCAAGCTTTGCTCTGTTGCACACGTTGTAAATGTCAAATGAGTGCATGCATGGTAAGAATGCAAAGACTATTATGTGTGAACATGTCAGAATATAGACTTGGAACAAATTTGTCTATTGATTGATGCATTAGAATACTAGTTTGTTGTTGCTATATAGAGAAATATTGTTTTAGATCCACTCCACTGTAGAGACTTACAATGCATTAACAGTGACTTGATTGCTTTGATAGGCACTAGCCTAATAGCAAAACTTGGAAAATTTGGATTTAATTACTAATTGTTCCCAAAAATCCATTGCGTAGTTCTTTTTCCCTTCAGAATGTCTTATTTTGCTAGCAAAGCTGCCATAATTTCACACAATTATTTTTTCTCATGCTTTTCTCACTAGCTCTTTTGTATACATAAATATATCTCATGTTCTCTGATTTTAAACTTTGTGGTGTTTTTGTTTTCTAGTTGACATCTTTTCCCTTTATGTACTACACAATAGTTTACTTTCTTATGTACAAGTTGCTATTGCATTTGAATTTGGCATACTTAATTGGCCAATGAAATTTATTTCACAGATTTTATAATGTGTTTCTAATTTGGTTATTTGCTTCTACAAAAAGGAATGGAAAAATTGTTGCATGCAATACACTAGGAGATAAATCATATATTTGACACATGAAAGATTAAGTTGATACTTGATTTAGTTCTGTTTGAGTTGCTTTATCACATATTACTACAGGCATACTTAATTCATTAAATCTTAGACAACTCTTGGCTTTTGTTTATGCTTAATCTCTTTTGGTAAAACCACTATGGATTTTTTAGCTCTTGGTTGCACTTTTGCATATTTGTTATTCTGAAAAATTGCATTATTGTTGAATGGCTTGGTTGTGTGTCTATAAAACTTGATATCTCTCTCACTACACATTCAATGAACACATAGCTAATTCATGAAATCTTAGGCAACTACTAGGTTTTGTTTGTGCTTGTTCTCATTTCATTATAGTTTGTTGAAAATATTGTGGGTTTTTATACCTATTTCTTACATTTTTGCATATGAGTCCACATAGAGTTTGAGCACCGCATTTTTACCATCAGTAAAAATTAGACAAAATCAAACAATTTGCATAGTTTTAACACACATTTCAATAATCAGACTTTCTTGCAAACAAATCTACAAAAACATCTCGTACTCTGACATTCGACCCTCTGCTTCAACAACCAGATGTCTTTGTAGCTCTATAAATTTTTGTCTCCACTCCAATCCCAAAAAATGGTTCATGTTGCAAGAACAATCTTAACAAAATATAGTTAATGCATTCACACTTACAAGGATCTTCCCCACGCCAATTAGTTTTTCACATCTTCTATGCCTCTATAAACTTCTGAATTAGGTTTTACCAAATATTGTAAGTTCTTTTGGATTCAATTTCTAATACTTCACAGTCTAATAACAAATCACCTCTATTGCATCCTCCAAAACTAGAATCTTGTTAAGAAAATGTCCTCTTCCTTTTGAATAGTAAAACATTTCTTTTTGCATCAACGTTTGTTTATACAAGTAACACACTTGCCACTTTAATTGTTTATGCACACATCTGACGCTTGGAACCTGTCCATTGCACCAACTCATAGAAAACTATTCCCATTTACAATTGTTCATCATCTACACATCACGAGGCATTGGAAATGCTCCAATCCACTACCCTCAACGTGTTGTTTTTGCCACAAATTCTCTAGTCAGGTGTTTGTTTCCCATACTTGATAAGTACAAGCATTACAGGGAAAACACAACGGTTTGACCAACATCTTTTGGACTATGCATGCCAGATGTGTTGAAGGGCTGGTGGGTACACACGCAGTAACTACATAGTTAACTCAAGAAAGTGTAGCCCACTATTGGCCTTTGTTTGTGCCTAAAGTTGATTAATATTTGCATAAAGTTGAATTTTTATGGCCTATTTTTCATTGATTAATATTTACCAAATTTTAAGTTACAAAAAATATACCATTTCTAAAGCAAATTTACTTTTTAGCATTTTCAATTAATTTAAGTCATTAATGTTACTCAAATCATAACATACTTTCTGATTACTACAAAATAATTTATCTCAGTGGAAAATTCTTTCTCAACACTATTTCAATTTTTCATTATAAAAAACTAATTAAAATCATTTATTTATGTAAACTAAAATTTGTACATATTTACATAAATTATCAACTTATAACTTTTCTTCCTAAATAATTAGTAATAATTTAATTTATATTCAAAAGAAAATTAGAATTAATATTTAAAATATTTTTAGAAACTAACAAGCACATATTTACTGGTACTTAAGCTATTAAATACTTGCAAAAATACATAAAGTACACCTAGTGTCATTTAATGTATTAGTTGTAGATTAATTGAGAAGCCTACCATTTCCAATCTACATTATACGATGGAAATAGTAGAATGCTTTCATCATAGTAGTCACTTGTCTTTCATCAAAATGTCATGCACATGAAGTGCATGATGGCAAGCTGATAAAATATATAGCATTCTCATTTGTAATATTTGCTTGGCCAATGAAATTTGACTATCTTGCAACAAGTCTACTATTGATTTTACTTTTGGTAAATATCAAAGCATTATATACTTGGCATTTATGAACATATTTTGATATTTGAAAAGCATTATTTATCTATTTTTCTAGTGGTATAAAGCAATCCCAATACCTTGTAGTGTGTGAATACTAAACAACTGCTTTTGTATGCTTTGCTATGTTCCACACATTATCAATGTGAACTGATCCCACCAATGATGAGAATGGCAAATGTGTTACATGTGTCCCTTGATTGATGGATTACAATACTAGTATATTGTTGCCATATTATCCAATATTGCTTTAGATCTTGTTTACTGTAAAAGCTTACAATGCATTAAGTATGGCTTGATTGCTTTCATAAGCATTAGCCTAGTAGTAGAGCCTCTAATATTTGGATTCCATGACTAGATACTTGCAAAAATTCATTGCTTTCTTTTGTTTTGCTTCTAGTATCAATCATTTTGCTAACAAAGCTAGCACAATTTGCATCTAGACATTAAATATTTGCATCCTTAGAGTTACGCATTGAGGAAGGAAAAAAAATCCATAGGTTCCTTTAGAAACCTGATATGCTCAAGCTAGTGGTATGTAGCAATTCCAATACCTTATAGTCAATCAATGGTAAACAAGTGTAAACAAAAATGCTTTTATCTACTTTACTATGCTACACACCTCTTACATGTCAACTACAACAATGGCTTGTTGTACATTTGCTCCAATAGTTTCATAATTATAGCTACTCCAGGGAATGGCTATGTTGCAATCTCATTAATGTCCTACGCAAAAATATACAATATGAATTGCATATCACATAATTGCAATTTTGCGCATGTCTTACATATCCATTCTAAACACTTACTATGTTGAGAAATAAAATAGTCTAAATGAATTTAGTTTACAAATACAAAAAAATTACACATGCCTAAAAAATTCAAAAATATTATAGTCAATTAAACATAATAATTATACTAGTTAAAAAGACACTATACTGCTCAAATTTTAACTTGTTGCTATTATTTGCATTTTATATGTTTACTAATTTAAACAAAAAAATTATACTTTTATATTTTAAATTTCTCCATTTCCTCAAATGCTTCTCAATTACTAGTCTATTACTTATACATCTATTTTACATATCTTCAATAATAAATAATTCAAAATACTTTTAGAAAGTCTAAATGAATTTAGAATACAAATATAAAAATATATATATAATTTAAAATACTTTTATATTTTTAATATGTTCATTCTCCAAAATGCTTTCAAACTTTGGACTTATCACTAATATTTTCATCTTTTATATCTTCCATTTTCACTCAAAACATTATTATCTTTACAAATAGATATGTTTACTATATACTTTTGTACAAAAAATTATTCATATTCTTTAACAAGCACACAAAAATTCAGTACAAACCTCCACCATCTACATTTTGCTTCTCAAATCATATTCTTTCCAATTCCATTATTTCTCTATTTATGCATTCAATACAACACTCTAAAAATTTGCAAAGCAAATTGACTTTTAAACGTTTCCAAATAGTTAAACTTATTAATGTTAATCAAATCACAAAATAGTTTGTAATTACTACTAAATTATTCATTTCATTGCCAAATTATTTTGCAAAATTAATTCAACACGTAATCATAAAAAATAATTAATAACGTTCATTCATCCAAACTACATTTTGTACATATTTAAAAAAAATTATCAAGTTCTGACTTGTTTTTCTAAATAACTAGTAATAATTTAATTTAGATTCACAAGAAAATTGGTATTTTTTTAAAAGTCTTTGCACATACCAACCACATATTTACTAAAATATTTAGTACTAGTAAATAATTTTAACAAGCACAATGTTCATTTATTAATTATACTAATTACTAATACAAATTATTTAAATTATATTCAAAACAAAATCGATATTAATATTTAGCTATTCAATTTTCTTTTTTGCATTTAATACAAAACTCCAAAAAGCAATTCACTAAGAGGCAGGAACACGACGCACTGTGTCACTTGTTTTATATTAACATACATATAGTTTTATTTTTCCTAACCTATCCAAAGATCAATTAAACTATGAGTTTTTTAATAAATTAATTTAATTTGATCTATATAGAAATATATTGATAATTAATTATAATAATTTCATACTTATATTTAATATTTTGTATTAAATAAGAATACAATAATTATTAATTAGTAATTATAAAAATGTTATATATATTTAATAGTTTTGTTAGAGAATATAATATATAATAATAATAAATCATATAATTATATATTTATAAGTTTTTTTTTATTATATAAAATTTACATTATTTATTACTTATGCTAATATATACTTAACTACATAGGATAAAGGATGTCATAATGTTAAAACCTAAATGTGCTCATTATTAGGATCTTGGCTATAATTTCTAGGCCGGAGCTCGTCAAATTGGAGGAATGAAAGGTCAATACTAGCAAGGACGAGTTTGGAGGAGCAAAAAGCAATAGAGATACGGAAAGCAGTAATAAGCGACAAGGAAAGCATTAAAAAGCAGCAAAAAAAAAGTCAAAAATTTGGCATAAAACGATGAAAGGTAGAGATTCGTTTAATCATCTTGCAAGGGTTGTCGAGGCTTTTCAACCGTTGATGGACAAAATTTGCTCAACACTCTCAAATAAAGAGACACCTTCAGCGTAAAAAAGTTAAAACTAACTATTTTAAGCATTCTAGACATAATAATGAGATCAAAATAACAACACCATTCACTAAAAATTTGCTCACACTTATCTTGTAAACCTAGTGCTCTAAAAAATTATAATCAAAATGCACTAAAATAAACACCATAACTCTAATACTATGTTAGATATTACAAAAAAACACAACCAAGACCTAGTCTATTAGAATTAACCACAAATAACTATTATACCAATGGCATAGAAATCAAAGTAGAAGAATATATCTTAATTCCAACAACACAAGCAAATACAAGTAGAGCAATAAATGCAAAACAAGAGCATAAACTCAAATTTCCACACTATGCTACCATATGGCATGCTATGAAATTCCCTCCTTGTGTAATAAATGCAAGTGAATGAGTATATATTTATCATAATATGTGAGAGAGTGCAAGTGGTGTATACAACCAATTGGAAGTGTAACTCATGAATCTCCCGAAAAAAACAAAAGTAATTCTTATGAAAGATGTCAACAACTCAATACCCATATGTGACTCCAAGACAAACTTAAGCAAGCTAAACTTGGATATGAAAAATACATAATAACTTAATAAAACAAATTAAAACTTTGCACCAATAGTACGCTTTCTAATTCTATGAAATCTTTTGTCTACATTTTCTTAGTAATTATGAAAAAACACATTTTTCATGCTTCATTCTATTGTATCAAATTGTTATACCCTTCCTCTTTGTCAAATTGAAAACAACCACATTTAAAATTATCCCTAAATTAGAATTTCATCAAATCAACCTTATGAAACTATTTTTGCTTGTTTATAAAATAATTTTATCTTTTTAGCTATTAAAATTTTATTTGTGTTGAACAATAGCTATACAAATCTTGTCATATACCAAATTACATTGAATGTGTGTGTGTTGTTGTTAAAGAAGTTGCATGGCTCTTCGTTAACCAGACGAATCTCTCTAATCACACACAGATCCTTCCAACATTGATCATTACATAGTGGAATGCATGGAATAAGAGGCAATCATTTCACACAGCGACAAATGTGACAGTTAAACTACAGTTTTGTAAATAAGTTGCATTGTCTGGGACCTGGGTCACCAACTGATGACCAGATGAGGAAATTATTTTTGTAGCATTACCTGGTCTATTTGTAGTTTGTTTTTGAGTTCAGGATTTTATTTTCAAAGAAAACAAACACACCAAGTTTGAAAATAGAAGCCAAAAACACCAAGTTTGAAAATAGAAGCATTTGTATCTCAAATGTATTATAGTCATTGAATAAGGACATCCAATAATGGAGAACGAAAGCCACATGTATCATCTTTGTTGTTTCTATAACCAAGCTTGTGAATAAAATTTGTGGTTTTAAAGAGTTTCTAAATTAAAATGTTGGAGAAATAGTGTTTGTGTGGTCTCTAAACTTGTTCAATTCCTACCATTATTGTTCAACAATGAGCAAAGAAGCTAAGGTTCATGGTTTTAAATTTTATGTTTTGTCATAAAAAGATGATTTTTTTTGTTCAGTCTAGTTCAATTTTGAACATTTTCAAATGAAAAGTTTGAGGAAGTTGTTTTTTTCTAATGCAATTTATATATCTATTCAATATTTTATTTATTAACAAGATTTGAGTATCATTGAATTTTTTTCTTTTGTGGTGGTTAATCTTTATTTGTAAATGAATTCAAAATTATCTTATTGAAACCACTATTCCTTTCTACTTATTTGGGCAAACTCTATTTGATAGTGGCATAAAAAAATGATTGTTTCATGTCATTTATATTGATTAAACGTGTGTGTAAATTGATTCTCGATATTGAGTTTTTTCTATCAAAGATTGTCAAACTAGTGTTCTTGAAGGCATACTCTAGATTTAATTTTGTTAGCAATGAATAGAGGGTAGTAGCTTAGAGTTGAAATTATGTGATCAATCATTATTTTGACTATAGAGATTTACATTTCAATAATTATTTTCCACTATTGATTTTTTCTATAAAGGATGATATAGTGGAGGCACAATTGAATAAAAAATTATTGATAGTTAATATATGTTATATGTTCATTGTTGAATTTATATTTCTCTATAGTCATTTTGACAAAAATTAATGTTATAATTTATTATCTCTATCTAATGTAAAGAAGATTTTTTGATAGAATGGGGACACAATTAAGTTTATTACTTCATATTTTGTTTCTAATTGGTTTGTTTCAACATGCCAAGTTGGATTCAAGATAATAACTCTGCTAGGAGTGGACCTTGGGGAACATATTATAGCAAGTCCAATTCTAGTAATAGTAACTTTTCTAGAGGTAATCATGGAGCTCAAACAGGTGCTATCACATTTTGAGGTGGCAAACCTTTTCATGATTTTGACAATAGGGGTCATGGAAGAAACATGTGGATGCTCAAAACCCTCAACATTGGACTATTCTTAAACTTACAACTTATGAAGAATTTAATCGACCATTGTTAATCAACAAAACCCTCAATTTCCTCTTGATTTTGTTCATAACCAATCTGAAAACTTTGTTATAAATTAGCCTACTCACTTATTGTCTTGCTCCCAATAGTCAATTTATTCTCATCCTCATGATCTATTGGTTTCTCAAGATACCATTCATGATCCTTCAAAAAAATTCCAACCTTCCTCTACCCCTAATAAATACAAATATTTTTTTTCACCTACTAGTTCTTCATTCCATCCCATTTCCTCTTCACATGTTGACCCATTTACTTCTAAGTGTCCTAGATGCTCTTCCACCCCACATTTGGTGACACAAGTGCTTAAGTCAAACTGGAAGTGCAAGATGATGTTAGAGTTTTGAATTACACATAATTGTCTAAACACCATATAAGTATATAGAATGTGTCACAAGTATCAATACTCCACTATTAGATCTTACATAGGAAGATGACTAGAATATTCTTTTGGAGTAATAATGCTTGTTTTTCTATCATTTCCACTAGGCAATAATCAATATTATTTTTATGACATATATACTTTGGTTATTTGCTACATATTAAATTTTTGTTAGATGATATTTTCACCAATCATGCATTTTCACATGATTTTCTAGTTCTAATATGACATTTGGTTTGATTAAAGAAATGTGGCATGGTTTAAATGATTTTTGGGATATGCGTGTATAGGTGAAATTTTGTAAGTGTTACATTATTTGCATTACTATTCTAGTATAAAGGTGGATAAAAACTATATTTTTTAAATTAAGTAAAGATTCCATTTGTAGCATTGAGATTTATTTATTTTAGTAATTTATTTTTAGGATTTTCAAATCTTAAAGGAATAAAATAAAGTTGACAAATTAACTATTATAAAGTGTATTATTTTATATTTTAGTTACAACTAATTTCTATTTGAAAAAAGTTAGATTTAAGAGGATTTATGATACATAGATAATGGAGAAAATTAGTATGTATAATTTACAAACTTAATTTGCAAAGCATTCACATTGTAGTACATCTATACAATATAAATTATAAGATATTTATCTAGTTAACAAGATCTTCTTACAACATATATCTTGATGATTGATCATTATTTTGAATTTTTTAGATATATTCGATTTTAATTTGATCATTCTAATTATTTGAATAATATTTAAAATCTAATCATTTTAATGATTTTAAATGTTCTTGTATATCTTGGGCTTATTTGAATTTGTATGTATCATCTACTATTGACTATTGAATAATTTGTAAAAAAAGTCTAACAATTTGTGAGAGGATTATAGTATTCTTAAAATGACAATAAATTATTCAAATTTTAGATTAATTTTCATGTTATAAATCTTTTGTTTGATGAAAGACATACTTGTTTTATATTATTTTTCAATTAAATTGGTCTCTAAGACTTTAATAATGTGTGCAATATTTATCATTATTTTATTTAAAATATATTCTTTCATGTACATATGCTTGTACTGAAAATATTTTATATGTAAATTATTCACACTTGACTCAAATAATAGTTAGATAATAAGTATTTATTTATTAAAGTATGATTATATGATCTAGTTTAGCTTTTATTTTTGATAATTGATTCTCTGATATTTATTGTAATCAATCCAAAGTATTCTTAATATATTATCATTGTTTTGATCATACCATAAATTTCATAATTTTACAATTTGACTTCCAAAAGAGATGATATTCATAATAGATCATTTTCTTTCCAAGTTTATTAACAACACAACATAAAATAGATCAAAAAAATTAATATAATGCAAAAAATAACATGACAAAATCCATAAATTTGGAGAAATACATATTTATCTAGAGGAAACCCATATTGGGTCAAAAAATCTAGTCTAGGAAGTAGTTTCTTGTAATTCCACTATTTAATAAGAAAGTAAAATGAGTATGCAATGGCCAAATTAACCTTAATGTAAGCTCCAATCTCACTCAAGAGCTTTGAATTTCTCAATATCACACTCTCTTATTATAAACAAACATGTAAAAACATACATACACACTTAATAATGGGTCTACACACCACCAACAAGTGTTTCTAACCTCTTCTAAATATAGAGAAGGGTCCCAATATCTCCCCATACCTTACCCAAGAAAAGAATTTGGAAGATCAAATGCCAAACTAGAATAGAAAACATTTGGAGTTCCAAAAATAAATCTTTGCCTACTTTACCTACTTTACCTACATAGACAAGTATTCACTACTTTACAAGTGATAAATTCACCACTTTACCATTAAAAAATTTACTACTACTCATGATAATTTCATGATTTAACTAGTTCATATTGACCTATTTCTTCCTTAAGACATAAATTTTGCATACTAACTTGAAATGAGTTATTTTTTTATAGATATTTTTTGGAGAGGAAACTAAATATGTAATCTTATTAAATTGATTTCATCTTGACATTGATTTTTTCCTTGCAACATAGCTACATTTCGTAGTGTAATGTCATAGAATCGCACCTAGGGGCAATTCCACATTTTTGCACTTTTGCCTAGCATTTATGACACCTTAAAGCATTAATGACAAAAATCCCATGAGTCAAAATATCACAATTTTGACTCCATGTGGACTAATGGCAGAGCAACAGAAGCTTGGTGACACTTTTCCCAAAAATCTAGGCCTTGGACACCTGTGCAACGCCTGGACATCTACACGGCGTGCTAGCGTCCTGGCAGTTTTCTAAGTTTGAAATGGAGAATCTCAAATCTTGACTCTCTCAACACATGTCCTAGCAATCAAAATCTGGATGTAACGACTCTTTACCACCCTTGCATGCAACAAAAATCCCTCTTTGGCTCTCATTTGGGGGTTCAAACCATTCAATGAAGCTCTCTCTCTACACTTTCATTCTTGATTTCTCTTCATTCTTGATAGCAGCACTCTCACAAGCAAAGCCATGCCAAATTGAGGTCCTTCCAACAGCTATAGCTCTCAAGAAAGTGCTCAACAGTGCGTCTATGCGCTCCGAAGAGGGTCTAGGCCTGTGGGTAATGCTCTCTCTCTCTTACTCTTTTCTCCTATTTGTTCATTTGCTACTTCGTGGTGCGGGTTCTACTCCTGAAGCGGGCTTTGCTTTCACCACACACTTTGTTTACTCTGTTTACACTCCTTTCCAACTTGGTTGTCTATGGAGGTGGGAACACCAAAATAGGGGTCTGACTGAGGCAAACACCTATACAACCCCAACCTTTCCCCCTCGTTCTTTTGTGTGTAGGTTGCAAAGCGGAACTTGGAGTGAAGACTCGAACATCCGGTTGAAGGTAAGTTTTCTCCAAGTTCTTGTATCTTGTTCTAAGTCCTTGCTTTTTGTCTAGTTATTTCTTTTAATATTCTTCAAACCCGAGTCAGTAAGTGAAACCTTGTCTTGCCCGCTTAAGCTCCTGAGCTTTTTGTTGCTTAGGATGCCAACACGCCCCTTGGAAGACAGTGTGTCGTGTTGGCATCTTGAATCCACACTTCCATCCTTTGGGCGAGATCTCCCCTATCTGAGGTAGGAATCTAGAAGTTTCACTCTCTCAAATTATAAAACAATTTCCTATAGAAATTAACGTATACCCATCTCTTTCACAATTCCTTTATGCTAAGGTGGATAAGGGAAATTCATTCCCTAGTGATCTCTTGAGAATGAAGAGACCTGTGTGCAGCAAATCCCTCTTATCTCACATTTTGGTGAACCGACATGAAGGATGTCGGATCTATTTTTATAATGTTTTCATGTTTATGATAATACCTTCTCTAAGGAATATTTTGATGTGTTGGATGACACTCTAGATGACTTCTTAGAAGTGCCCTCCCCTATCTGTAAATCTTCCCAACAAGCTTCCTCTCCGCCAGCCGAAGAGTCGGTGAATTTAGTTGTGGTCTTTGTGGCTCCTCCGAGCCCTAAGAAACCCATCATTTACGTGACCCAAATCGACTCATCTTCAGGGAGGATTATTCTGTCTATGGTATCTCATGTCGTAGTAATTCATTGTACTTATATTTGAGGTTCGTGAAAGTTACAGACTCCGCTTCCTATAATGTTGTTGGGCACACATATCATACAAGAAGAAACAAATAGAACCTGGATCAACAACCCTTTGTTCCTACATCTCAACCCACTCAAGTTCCTACTTCTTTACCACCTTCTCAACCAAGCCTTCCTTTAGCACCTAAACTTGTGATCAAAGCACCAGGTGATTATGATCTTGTTGAGCAACTTCGTGTTACTCTGACCAAGATCTCACTTTGGGATTTGCTTCAGACCGCTCTGGTTTATCAATAAATTCTTCAAGAATCCTTGCATGAGATTCTCTTTCCTACCTCTGCTAGGCCTACGGATGTTAATGCATTGTTGGCTCATATTCAAGTGGATTCACCGAATATCACATTCCACTCACAAGAACTCCTAGCTCTGGATGTGAAGAAGCAAGTAGATCCCTTGATGATCATAATTAATGTTAATAATATCGGTATTAGGCATACTCTTGTTGACACTGGGTCGGCTCTCAATGTTTGTGACATTGACCTATTACCTAATATTAAAATTGATTCATCTTCTTTAGCGGCTTCTTCCTTGTACATTTGTGGGTTCGATAACACTAGTCATCAAGCTCTAGGTACGATAATATTGCCTTTGCAGTTGGGCCTCGTTACCTTACCTATGTTGGTTTATGTGATGCCTAGTCCTTTACCTTACAATCTTCTCTTAGGGAGACCTTGGATTCATGGTATGGATGTTGTAACCTCTACTTTGCACCATTCCTTACAATTCATTGCAAACAATCATGTGGCTACAGTTAAAGCAGATCCAAAAGTTGTTCACCTTTGTGAGCTAGCGGCTGCCAGTCATACTTTAGTCATATCCAATCTCAAGAATTGTATTCCATCCTTAACCATTGATGCTATGACGTGTTCTTCGTCGATACCCTCTGTGAAAGTTGTCCCCAGAGCAAGTATTGTTAAAGATGAACCACCTAAAGCAGAAGATCCTAAGTCTCCCTTGTCTTCCCCTTCTTCCTCTCAATCAAATACTTTCCTTGGTGATGATTGGGGCTCCTTGGAATTCTCTAAATTATTTATCGCATAATACAAGGCGAACTCCTCTTGTATAGAATTTCCAAGTACTTTTGATGTAAAGATGGATGATACTCCCATTAAGGAAGAGAAGTGTGACCCTATTTAGGAGACCACTCCTTCCTCTACTAAGGAGAGTAATCCCACTCCTACAAAGGATAATAATGTTTGCAAAACTATTAAAGAATGTGGGAGCGCTCTTGTAGAGACATTTGACATTCACTGATGGAATGAAACACTCTACGTAGAGCTCCCACCTCTCAACTTTTTGTAAACCCATTATGGTTTTGGATATGAGCTCGCTTCTCGGTATGGCTATGGGAAAAAAGGCCTAGGGCATATCGAACAAGGAATCCAAATCCCTATCCAATTTAAGCCACGAAAGCACTATCTAGGTTTGGGATGCTCTATTGAACAATCTAAGCAGAAACCTTGGTGGAGTGTTAACATGATTTCAGTCAAACCACTAAGTTTGGTCCATCTTGAATTGATAGAGGAAAGGGAACAGGCCAAGGAAATCCCCTTAGATGTTTTCTCTTTGGATGAAGCACTTGAGGAATTCCTAGGTGCCTATTCCTTGTTGCCTCATTTTCATCACAAGAGACGATTCTCATATCGCCTACATAAACAAGCATACTTCTCTATCTAATGTCAGTAATGATGTTTTGATATGTCATCCTGAAGATCGTAGTTCTCTCCTTAAAGGGGATACCAATAAAATCTCTATGGATCCTAAGTCCTCTAAAAAAGTAATTAAGATTGGGAAGTGCCTCTCTTCGAAATAAGCGGACGAACACTCTGATCTCTTACATTCCAATCCTAATATCTTCGCTTGGGCGTATGAAGATATGTCTGGTATTGATGAGTCCATAGTGGTTCATAATATCGTCTTATGTCTTGACTCCAAGCTAGTTAAGTAGAAAATCAAAAAGATCAATCCTAGGGTGGCCTTGATGGTTAAGATGGAGATAGATAATTTGTTGAAAGAAGGCTTTATCCATTCAATCGACTACTCCCCTTGGATCTCAAATATCCTTGTTTTTAGTAAACCCGATGGCCATATTCACATATGTATTGACTTTTGTGATCTTAATAAGGCTTCTCATGAGGATGATTTTATGTTGCCTAATATAGACATGATTGTAGATTAGACTGCAAGCCATGCATTGTTATCTTTTACGGATGGTTGCTCAGGTTACAATCATATTTGTATTAACCTGAAAGATCAGTACAAGATAACCTTCACTACCCCTGGGGGTACCTTCTGTTATGTGGTCATGCCCTTTGGGTTATAGAATGCAGGAGCAACTTACCAATGAGTGATGACCCTGATATTTCATGATTTTATTCACAAGATCTTAGAAGACTATGTTGACGACATCTTGGCGAAATTGATAACCTAACAAGATCATGTGAAGAACCTTCATCTTATCTTTGAAAGGCTTTGACTCTATAAGATGAGACTCAATCCCCATAAGTGCGTCTTCGGTGTGGATGTTGGAAAGCTTTTGGGATTTATAGTTTCTCACCATGGAATCGAAGTCAACACGAATATAATTGATGCCATTGTTAACATGCCTCCACCTAGAAAAATTACTAAATTAAAAAGTTTACAAGGGAAAATTCAGGCGATTCATAGATTTATATCTCAATTGGCTAATTGTACCCTTCCTTTCACTCATTTATTGAAGAAAGATGTTCGCTTCATATGGGATGAAGAGTTCCAAAAAGCTTTTGAGTCTATCAAAGCCTATTTGGCCAATCATCCTGTATTGATGTCGGCTATGCAAGATAGACCCTTTTTGCTACTCTACCTCGCAACATCACCATATGCCTTAGCAGCTTTGTTGGCTCAATATGACAATGTTGAGAAAAAGAGAGTGGTCTATTACATTAGTTGTGTCCTAGTTGATTATGAAACTAGTTACTCCTTCATGGAGAAACAATGCCTCGCTCTTGTCTTTGCTATGCAAAAGTTGATGCACTATCTTCTCCATGCTAAAACACATGTCATTATAAAGATTAAAATTTTAAATCATATGTTCTCTAGTGCAGACCTTGTTGGGAGGTTAGAAAAATGGGTTATGTTGCTTTTTGAATTCAATGTAAAGTTTGTTACTCAGAAATCAATAAAGGGTCAAGCGGTTGCCGATCAAATGGTAGATTCTCCCTCATCTTGTTCCTTCCTGGGGTTGGATTTATTTCCTGATGAGAATATTTTTACGATTAACCATGACCTTGAATGGAAGATGTATTTCAATGGATCGAGGTGTCAGACTGGTTCCGAAGTGGGTGCGGTCTTGATATCCCCCGAAGGAAAACCGGTCCCTCTATCCTTTCGATTGGATTTTTTGTGCACCAACAATCTAAAAAACTCTAGAGTGTGCTTACTCAACTAAGTTCTTAATTTATCAGATTCAAAATTAGTTGCTTAACTTACTAAATCTCAAATTTGTGCCAAGATCTTTAATTAATGGTTTAATCCAATATGCAAACTCAATCCATCAATTTACTAAGCTCATTGATTAATCTATTTGTGGAATTAAAACATAAGTCATCATTAAGAACAAAACAAAAGATCAGAGACACATTTGATTACGGAGTTCACCTCTCAGGGCTATATCTCCAGATCCACTCAATAAGCATTATCATTTGCCATTAATGTTGCCACCTGCAAATTGCTTACAACATCTGGTCTTCTGACTGCATATACAAAGTTGTCATTGCCAGGAAGTTTCAAGCCCTACAAGCACTTCCTGAATCCACATTGAACAAATGCTTCCAACAATAACAACATAAGTAGTCCTAGTTCTTAAAGCATTAACTAAATGTGAACTAGCTACAGAGGTGTCTTGCCTCATTTACAAAATCCATACTAAGCATGATTCAAACAATACTTGATACATCATTCCAAAATAAAGTCAAGTGTCAAAAACACTCTGGTTATACTTGACGCTAGATCTTCAACCTTGTAAGTGAAAAGTATTCAATCTAGACTTCATATAATACTCCCTCAAGTGCAAAGTCTTTCGACGTATTTGCACAGAGTCTTGAAATCACAATTCTTCCCTCGAGATGCTCTACAAAATTCTCATCACTTAGATGCCTTCATTTGGATGCTTAGATGCCTTCTCAAAATCATACTCTGAATTCTTTGATCTGAATTGGATGCTTTGTTCTTGGATGCTATGCCTTTGCACTCTCATCCCCTTTTATAAAAAAACTACCTATAATGGTTAAAACCATAAAATCTGGCCTATTCCACCCTTTAGGTAAGATTTTCAACCAATCTCCCTATTTAAAGAAAAAATATTAACATCTCCCTTATTAATTTTGTTTTGAAGCCCTTAACTCTTTACACATGTTCGGGCCCTTATGGTTTTTGGGGTTTGTCTTATTCATTTGGTAGGTATTTATTTTAACTATTTTAATCTTGTTTAGTTTAGGCCTCGGGCCTAACTAATTGTCAAATAAAACCCACCCCACTTATATATTTGAAATGCTAAATGGTGGGGTGGTGGAGACTTATTTTGGTAGCGGGGAGGTTATGAGTTCCAACCTCCCCGTTGTCATTTTTTTTTCAACCGATAACATTGAATTTAACAAAAGAAATTGTCGCCATATATGTGTCACAAACACCCTGCGGGTGTAATGATGGGAGCAGTCGGTTGGCAACGTGGAGGTTAGGGGGTCGAACCCCCTAGCAAACTTTTAATAAATATTACAAATTTGAAATTCTCGGGGAATGCATATGAGGTACCATGTGACACCACCTCATTGGGCCACGTGGCACAATTTCATTCGCTATCAAAGACACATGTCAAGACCAAATTCACCAGAAATGATGAATCATCCTCCACATCACCTGCTAACTGTGTTGCCAACTCACCTATTGATTGTGTGTATGAATGCCACATGGAAGGTGTGGATTGGTCCACATCATGTATGTATGGTATGGACCTGCTACATCAACATCCCTACAGTCCAGTCAACCCTAGGGCCCACCAACTTTGACTTGCAATAACTTGGACATACGGGCTCAAATTTTGGAAAAATGAATGACGTTGGGTTCGTGTCGACGAGCTCTTCGATTTGACACCATTTTTGACCGATTCTGAATCGATTAATTTTTTTCCTTTTTAACAGACCTTAGGTACCAATTTGACCAAACTTTGACTAGCCATAACTTTGACGTATGAGCTCCTTTTTCTCCCGTTCAAGTTGTGTTGAGTCCAATTTTCTAAGCACTTTTACATGGTGTTGACTTGAAGGGAAATTGGAACAGTTGAATTTTGAGGGTTTTGAGATTCACTTGGATCAACCAACATCGTTGAGTATGAAGCTCTTATTGTAGGCTTGTGTGTCCTAATTGTGCTCAAAATAAAACATCATTGCATACTAGGTGATTCTGAGCTTATTGTGAATTGGATTACGGGGACCTATCAAGCTAAACAAGATAAGTTATCTCGATATTGAGACCTTGCTTTGTCCTTGCTTAATCGGTTCTCTTCTTTCACAATAGACAACATCCCTAGAAGGGAGAATAGACACATTGATTCCATAGCAAGCATTGCTTCCTTGGTACCTTCAAAAGAGGATACAAAAGAATACCACTTCATGGTTCAAGTCCTGTGAACCCCAGCAATTTCTGATCAACTTGAATCTAAGGCCCTTGTGTTCTCAGTAGACTCGAGAGAATGGTTCTCTAGTATCTATAACTACTTAAAGACTGGAAACTTTCCCGATGATGTGACAAAGAATGATCACACTTGCATACAAAATATTTTTGCGCGTTATGTCATTTTATCCAATGTTCTCTATCAAAAATCTTATAACAGCTTACTTTTGTGATGTCTCACTAAAGCGGAAATACCCCTCACCCTTAAAGAATCACATTCAAGCTTTGGGGTTGGATACTTTGGAGGTAAATCCCTAGTGAGAAAATTGATACACATGGGGTACTATTGGAAAATGATGGAACAAGATTCCTTCGATTTCATTAAAAAGTGTCTTCAATGTCAACAACACAATCATCTCATTCACACACCTTCCCAAGAGTTACAAAATCAAACCTCTCCTTGGCCATTCGCAAAATGGGGGTTGGATATTATTGGAAAAATATCACCTCCTTCTTCCAAGGGACATACCTTTATCATTACCGCTACAAATTACTTCACGAAATGGGTTGAAGTTATTCCACTTCAATCCATGAACACTGAAGCTATTTGTAGCTTTCTTCTAAACAACATTATTTCTCATTTCGGATTTCCTACTACACTTGTTTCTGACAATGGTACGCCATTCAAGAATAAGTAAAATAATTCTTAGATAAATTTCACATTCAACATAGATTTTCTACGTCATACTATCCACAATCTAATGGCCAAATGGAAGCATCTAAGTTGGGGGACCTTTAAGCTGGGAGACCTAGCTCTTTACGAGAATCAGAGAAATTTAAATTCACTGCCTAATCAAAGAGGGAAATTTAGTCCTAACTAGTTGGGCCCTTACATTATTGTCTTTTTGTGTGGTTCGAGTGCCTATGTGTTATCGTTTATGGATGGAACGCCTCTAAAAGAGCCCCGTTAATGCGATACATCTTCATCGATACTATGCGTAATTTCCCATGTGTCATGTGTGCAATGTTCTCTCTTTAAAAGGGTAGTAGCACTACATATGTTGACATTATTCATTAACACATTATGAAATTTTTTTGTCTTATGATATGATCATGTGTGTGTGTGTGAACGATATACATACATGTGTCTTGCTATGCTATGTATTTGTGATATCCAAATGTTTTACCTATTCTAAACAACTAAAATGCAATGGAAAAACACAAAGAAACACCTCAAGATTAGCCTAAGAAATTTGTAAATGCAAAGAGAAAAAGTGTAAAATGATTGCAAGTGGTTATACCTTACCTTTGCAACTGAAACTCCTTGGTTGGCCCTTGATTTTGATTTGCTTTGTATGCTCCTTGATGGCTCTTGATGTGGCTAAATGTAAGATTTAACTATATGCTTGGATGCAAATGCAAATAGGTGAAATTGATGACTAGATGAGTGCACAAAATGGCAGCATTTAGTTGCAAAATAGCTAAGTGTTCTCTCAAATGCCTCAGAGGAGGGGGTATTTATAGGAGAATTAGAATTCTCTAGAGAATTCAATGGTTGAGATTTATCCAACAAGGCCGAGATGAAGGGCCAAGGTGAGTTGAGAACTCACAAGCCCTTACATTTTGACATGTGGAATGTGAAGTGGCTAAGGGTGAGATGATGTGTAGGTGATGTGGAAGGGAGGTACATGTACCTTGGAAGTACATTGGGAGATGAGAAGATTCCTTGGAGGAATAAATATGAATTAAAAATTCACATGCTTGGGAGAATCTATTGGATTTAGAGGAGGGGGTATTTATAGGAGAATTTGAATTCTCTAGAGAATTCAACAGTTGATATTTATCCAACAAGGCCAAGATGAAGGGCCAAGGTGAGTTGAGAACTCACAAGCCCTCACATTTTGACATGTGGAATGTGAAGTGGCTAAGGGTGAGATGATGTGTAGGTGATGTGGAAGGGAGGTACATGATGTGTAAGAAGGACATGTACCTTGGAATTACATTGGGAGATAAGAAGATTCCTTGGAGGAATAAATGTGAATTAAATTCACATGCTTGGGAGAATCTAGTGGATAAGAGAGGGTCTCCAAAAAGGTGGGAGTTTGTCACATGTGACTTGATGTGACAAGTCAAAGATTCTAGAAGATGCATGGAAAAAGGGGATTCTAGAAGGGATAAAAGTGAATTAAAAATTCACATGGGGAAGAGAGGAGCCTTGGATGAATAAAAAAGAATTAAAAATTCCTTGGGGGATGGGGAGAGTTGACCAATGTACTTGATTAGGCTTAACTAATCAGTAATTAGAGAATAATTAGGGGTTAATGAGGATTAGAAGCCAACTTGCAAAAGTTGGAGGATGTGACACATCCTAATCAAGGATTAGGCATGTGCACATCCTTAATGAAGAGATTAGGAGATGGATTAGAATTAGATGAAAATGACATGTGAGGAATTAAATAAATGTAATTATTTAATTCATTTGATGAAAAGGGGATTAAGAAGGGTAAGGTATTTAATTATTAAATACTTTAGGGATTTGGTAGAATTAAGGATACTAATTAAATAATAGTAATATTACTTAATTAACTTAGATAAGAGAATGTTTAGATGAAAAAATGATAAATATGGATAAATTAACTGTCCAAATTTGGATGTCTACATTTTGCCCCTCTTTGAGATGGTGTTACGAAGTAGCATCATTTCAAAGAATATTAAAATATAGAACCCAGAAGGAGATGATTAGATTGGAAAAGATGCCTCAGTCATTCAAAGGAGTGAATAGGAAGGAAAAAAAAAGATGGGGGTGAAGATGAAGATTAGGGATTGAAGATGCCCCCTCGAGAGGACATGCGGGTTCAAGAGAACACGGATGTTCTCTCGAAATGGATGAGATGATGAAATGGGAGATGAGGAAGAGGATGCAAATGGATGGATATGAAAGGATGAAAAGTCGGCAGGAGGTTGGGAAGCACAAATGGATGCAAGGATGAAGATGATGTTGCCCCATTCAAGCTACAAGAGAAAATGGGTGGATGATGGATGGAGTGTCGTCAATGAAGGAATTGTATAACACAAGGATAGGGAAGGATACATTTTGATGTTGATGAATGAAAGTGTTGTTGATGAGGGAAGGATACATCCCAAAACAACACGGGGATAGGGAAGGATACATCCCGATAAAAATGGTTGTTGATGAGGGAGGATACATCCCGAGGATGAGGACAAATGGGATCGAGGCTTGTAACAAGGCTAGGGACAAGACCAAGGATGCGATTAGATGATTCAGCCTAAATGGAATGGATGGGGATTGGATAGAGATGTGTGAAGAGTATGAAGGAGGAATGGATGGGGGAGTTTGATAGATGAGAGGATGGGGGATGCATGCAAGATGATAGAATGGAAAATGAAATGAAATCCTAGTGCAATTTTCCATCTTCAAAGCACTGATTTTTGCTATAGCATAAGACACCAAGTGCCAAGGTATGTGGAACCAAGGCGGATTAGTGTCTAATGCATGAAACAAACACAACAGACAAGAAGGCTATCCCAACACCCCAAAGTTGCCATGACTTTGGTCAGGCCGGGTATTGGAATAACCACAAGCACACGAGGATGCCCCAGTGTAACACAAGACCACAAGGATCTTGGTGGGTACTACGTGGGACAACCAAGAAGACACAAACAAACAAAAGATCAAGATATGCCCCTCTATGTACCAGTCAAAGCACACCATGATATGATGGATCAAGGCGGCCTTGACAAGTGATGATAGGGAGCTCAAATGATAAACAAAACCCAAAAGCATCAAAAGATCACAATCAATTTCAAACGGCCTTTGCTATAGGATCAAGGGGATGGATGGGATTGATGAGGTCTATTAGGAAGGATGCATCCTGTTGAGACTGATGATGGATACTAAACTGAAAGATCGATATGACGTAGGATATTCGGAACTGATTGGATCTGATGATACAAGTGGATCTTGTTTGTTAAGAACCAGCTAGATAAGGGCATAGCTTGACCACACAACACAAGAGACATGACACAAGACTGACACACTCTAAGGACCTAGGGGCTCAAGGGCTGATCAAAGATTAGCCTTGCCTATGTGAAAGCGCAGAGCCCTCATAGTTCGATAAAAGGCTAACAATCGACCAAGATGGAGACTTCGATGGATGATAAAGACAGGATGGAGAAAAGTGGGCAGTGAAGATCGATGATAGACGATAAAAGAGCATATGGAAAAAGCAAAAAGACCGATGCTAGATGATAGAGGAGCCCTGGGGGCAAATCAAGTGATCGACCTTGCCTGCGTGAAAGCGCAGGGGAAACGTAGTTCGACAAAAGACCAAAGATAAATTATGGATAAAAAGATGGGACCAATGTGATGAGATAGGATAGACCTGTTGGATTGGATAGGATGACGACGATCACATAAAGCTCAAGGATGGGATAGTTATCCAAATCATTAAAAGTGGTAGGGGATTGGAAAGATATGTAAAAGAAGCAGAAGTGATGGCGATGAGATAAATGGCATTGGGTTGCATGAAGGGAGGCCTATAGCTAGATACCAATGACAAGGGATTGTGAAATGGGATGAGGATAAAGATGAAAGAATGGATAGAGAGATAGGGATGGGGGATGGAAGACATTGTTTGAATGGATAGGAAGATAAGGATTGGGAGATGAAAGGGATGCTAGGATAGATAGATAGGAAGATAAGGATGGGGAGTTGGAAGGGATGTCGTGACAGATGGATAGGGAGATGAAGGGATATTATGATAGATGATGTCTCCAAGGACTATGTTACAAAGGAAGTAGATGCCCCCACTCTAGATATGTCATATATGATGATGCATGAGGAATGGAAGACGAGTGGATGGGAAGATAAAGGAGATAACTGGAGGAGGATAGGATGAGTGACTAAGGAATATGATAGAGCATGGATGAAGGGAATGTATACCAAGAGGTTTCCAAAGCATGCATAGATAGGTGCCTTTGTTTTTTATCAAGATCACAAGAAGGATGGAGGGATGGGAGATAAATGGGATATGATGGTAGGATGCGGAAGTTAGGTATAGTAGGAAGACAGGTGCATAGCAGGAAGCATAGCGGATGGAGGGAATGCATATCAGGAAGTTGCCCCCAAGTGCAGATGGGAATTTACACATGATGCATGTTTGCCAGGTTTTCATCATGGTATTTATCCAAGGCGCTTTTTTTCAAATTTTTCACCATTGGACGGATTATTTCTCTTTACTATTTTTTTTTTTTTTGGATTTTTTGGATTTTTTTGGATTTTTGGAATTTTTTAGATTTTTTTTTTTGACTTTTTGGATAGCACGCGGAAGGAAATGAATAAGGATAGGGATGAAAATAAGTGGATTTAGAAGACATGTGATAAGGATATGGATGAAGGATTCAAGCATCAAGTTCTATATGAGGCATTAAGAGTCATTGTTCGAACTGACTGTTGGATGTTGTACAACCTTATTAGGATAAATGGATTATGCAAGAGGATGAATTAGAGGGATTTGATGGGGGATATATGTGGGGTAATGGGTGGGATGTTGAAAAGGGTATGGATAGAATGATGGGGTGGATGTGTGATGGGGTGGTGAGTTCAGGACCAACATTGGCACATATGGTGATGAATGTGAAATGATAGGAGTATTAATGGATGGAGAATGCGGGGGTAATGGAGGAGATGGGATGGAAATTTTTGGAACATAAGGGCCCAAAACAGACTTAGGAGATGAAAGGGGTGTATGATTAGCTTTTGGATTAGCAACTTTGGATGTTCTTACAAATTTTTCATTTGATGGCATTGCATATTTTTTCTTGGGGATCCACATGGTTTTGATCTTTTCTTTGGTGGACCTTTGCGAGCTACTGATTTGATTTTGATTTTGGATTTTATTTTTATTTTTTGCAACATGACATTTAGAGGGGACATGGGAAGCTTTAGATTCATGTGGATGTTTAGATTGATACATTCTTGTTTTAACACCCAAAGTGCGTTTGATAGCAATGGGATGGGTGTGAGGAGATGGATGATGTGGAGCAACGAAGGTAGGGTTATAGGGATTATGTGTAGATGGAGGATGTGCAGGTATGTGCCTTTGTTGATCCTGATTAGGGGACATGCGAGTGGGATGTTTATGATGGATGACATGGATAGGTGATGAATGGATGAGATGGAGGCGGTGATTTTAGGGTATAGGGGCCCAAAATAGATGGAGTGGGTGGAGGGACATAAGAACCCAAGATGGATGGAGCAAATGAAGGATGGGAGATGGTGGATGGAGGGATGTAAGGACCCAGAATGGATGGAGCAGATGAAGGAGGAATATGGATGGTTGTTTTGAGGTGATACAATAGAGGAGGAGGGATGGCAACATATGATCTGGTGGGGTGATGGGAAGAGTCGACATTTCTTTTGGAAAAGGCTCATTGAGGACGTCTAGATGTTGTACCAACATCTTTAGATTGTGAGTCTTGGGAAATAGGTCCAAGACCTTGCATGCAGATTTGTTCTTTAACTTGGATGGGCTCTAAAATACCTTGCTCATGAAGGCCTAGACCTTTTCCTTGATAGTTCATTTTCTTGAGCATGCGATCCATGATAGGATTTATGTTACTCTGAAAATAGGATGCGAGTCCATTATTAGGTGGAGGATGATGGGTGGTATATACACTATGTTTTTCTTCTGCGAGGAGGCCACCATGGAAGAATGTGAGAGTACCAAGGAGATATGCAAGCGATGTGGGGATAGCAGTTTTAGGCGATGTTGGGGGATCATGAGAGGGAGATGATGGGATAGCAACATATGGATGGGTGATATCAGGAGAGGGATTAGGGGATATGATAGGATCTAAATTTGTGGTAGTGGGCTCATGCGATGGAGATGGAGATGGAGCGGTAGAAGCTTGAATGACAAGGGGATCATGGGATGGAATGGATGGGGGACTATGATCTTGAGGTGGACTAGATGGGATGGTAGGATCTTGATCTGAAGAAGGGGATATGTTGGCATGCTTTGGATTAGGCTCTTGGCATGACTCATTGTGTGCGGGAGGCATGATAATGGAGTCTTGGTGGGACTCTTCAAGTGGGGAAGATGGAGGGATGGAGGATTCAAAACATTCATGGGAGTGGATTTTAGTGGATTTGATTTGGGTGTTGTCGATGGGTTTGACGACTCTCAGAGTAGGAATTGGGTGTTCAATGGGTTCGGTAGATGTGCCGGTAGGAGATAAGGGCTTAGCGGATTCAAAGGATGTGATGGTAGGAGATGGAGGCTCAATGGATTCAGAGGATGTGATGGTAGGAGATGGGGGCTTAGTGAATTCAGAGGATGTGATGGTTTTGATGGTTTGAGTGGTGCTAGGGGTGGTACCATCAATGATAGGTGTTGGGTGGAGAAGGGTCTCGTCACTAATGACCGTGGATGATGGGTTGGGATGACATGATTCCACAACTTCAAGGTGTGGAGTGGGAGATGTATTCTTTGCTATAAGTCCTTGGAGAACTTCTGGAGTGAGAAACTTGAATATTCTAGGCTGAGATGGTGTGGTAGGAGTGGATTCAGGATTATGGATTGGTGGGGGATTAGGACTAGGGATTGGTGGATTAGGATTAGATGGGGGAATGGGATTGGATGCAAAACTAGGAATAGACGAGGGATTAAGATTATATGAAGGGTTAAGATAGGGGTATTGGAATGGTGAATTAGGACATGAGGATACGGGTGGTGGATTGTAGTAAGGATATTGGGATGGTGGATTAGGATGGGAAGATTGAGGTGGCGGATTGAGATAGGTTG
The DNA here is from genome assembly GCA_007258455.2 of Sequoia sempervirens. NCBI lineage: Eukaryota > Viridiplantae > Streptophyta > Pinopsida > Cupressales > Cupressaceae > Sequoia > Sequoia sempervirens. The sequence continues at coordinate 472,863,896 of VDFB02047230.1, forward strand.
GTCCAAGTGTTGGATTAGGATAGGAAGGTGTGAATTTTATATTAGGATAGGTTGGTGTGGATGTTGGATTAGGATAGGAAGGTGTGAATGTAGGATTAGGGTGAGCAGATTGGTATGGAAGATTAGGGTAGTGGGTATATGCAGATGAAGGATTGAGATAGGAGGATGTGGGTGGGGGATTAGGATAGGAGTATTGTGATGGCAGACTAGGATAAGAGGATGATGTAGATGAAGGATATGACGGATATGATGGATATCCCTTGTCAAAGGTAGCATAAGCAACATGATTAGGCATGGATGAAGACATAACGAGATAACTTGAAGGGGTGATTGGATTTTGGAAAGTGGGTGGAGAAAGCTTACTAGAAATGATAGTGTCAAGGGGATCTATGTCACATTCTTCTTGATCGACAAGACTTTCGTTATCATTGTCAATGTAATTAGGGTTTCCCTTGACCACTATTGATGGAGAATAAGGATTCATGATGGTGAAAGGATAAAGAGGATGGATAAAAGATTTTGGATGGGAACAGACTAAAGCTCAAATCAGGATTTAGTTATAGCTTAGATCAGGATTGGATTAAAGATCAGATTATGATGATTGGATGATGCAATGAGATTGATTATGACGATCGGATTTAATTATCAAAGGATGATTACAACATCGAATCTGCTTTGATATGGAAGTAGATTGATTGGTTCAAAGGTGATTGGATAGGGATTGGATTGGATTGGATTGGATTGGATTGGATTGGATTGGATTGGATAAGATCGGTCAATGATTGATAAGATAGACTGAGGGATTGGTTAGGATGACGAAAGGGACTGTAAACCTCATTTAGAGATTACCCTAGGTGACTTAGGATACTGATTGATCAGATTAAAGGATATAAGGATGGTTGCGGCACCGAATCCACTTTGAGATTGAGAATGGATTGATTGGGTCGACGATAATGATTAACTTAGGACGGATGACAATCCTAAGTAGATGTCGATGATGACGATAAGATCAGACACTTAGGTCAATTTGGATAATAACCCGAGATGAAGTTTAGGGGATTTGAATGGGGAAAATGATGATTTGATTGGAGGAATGGATGATAAATAAAATAAAATAAATGGATGAACGAATACCCAAAATGAGTAAACAATTGATCAAAATGGATGAACGAATAGTTGGAACGAGTAAACAACTGCTCGCAATGGATGAATGATTCTCAGAACAAGAAGGTGAAGGTGATTGATCATGATTGTTGAATGAGTGTTCGAAATGATTGAAGGAGGTGTGAAACAGATGAATTTTTACTTAGAACGAGTAAATGGATGATCGGAATGGCTAAACGAGAGTTTGAAATGATGAAAGGAGATTTGAAATGGATGAACGTTTACTCAGAACGAGTAAACGAATGACCAAGATGACAGAACGAGAGTTCAAAATGATGAAAGGGGGCATGAAATGGATGAATGTTTACTCGAAAAAAGTAAACAAATGATTGGAATGACTAACGAGAGTTGTAGACGATAGATGGAGGTTCGAAATAGATGAATGTTTACACAGAACAAGTAAATGAATGATCGAAAAAGAGGGAACGAATGTTCAGAATGGATGGATGAAAGTTTGATTGATCAGAATGAATGAACAAATGCTTGGATTAGGAGGTTGACTTGTCGAATGGATGAAAGGATGAATAGGGAAAAATTGAAGAAGATGGAGGGAGGGATCTTAAGATTTGTTTCGATATCTAAAGATCTTGACTATAGATGGACTAAAGCTCAAATTAAGGTTTTGGTTAAGCTCAGATTGGGATTAGATTAAAGTTCAATTAGGATTGAATTGAAGCCTAGAATGATTGGAGGATGTGATGGGATTGATTCTACACCAAATTCTGGGGTTTAAAGAATGTAAGGTGCTGACAATCAGATTTTTCTAGATTTGGCAATTTTCAAAAATTGTCAAATTTTGCCATTTTAGGAAACTTCATAGACATACTTTTGAGAGTTCAATTTTTTCTCAAAAATACCCAAAACTAAGATAGGATGAATTTCCAACTAACATCCCAAATTTGATACATCCATTCTGAGTTATTAATGAAAATGATTTTTCAAAAACTAAAAAAAAAACACTAAATTGCAATTTTGAGGGTTAAGATGGAAGTTTGAGGCCCCAAAAATGTGGCAAAATGGGTTCCATGGGACTTCTAGTCAATCAAAAATCCACATGCCATCTCATAACACAACCACCCGTAAAATTTTAGCTCAAATGGACACCCGAGTCAAAAGTTATGGCCTCCAAAAGTTTCAACACAAAAATCAAAATTCTCAAAATGAAGTCTAGGTGATTGGGATGGATGATATGATGCTGGATATGGACTCTAATGATTTTCTAAGTGGCACTTATGTGATTTTGGTGATGAAATGATGACTTTCAAAAAAGTGTTGATGACGGGCAAACGAGTGCTCGGAATAGATGAATGACTCTCAGAACGAGGGGAGGAAGATTCAAAATAGATGAACGAGTACTAAGAATGAGTGAACGAGTGCTCAGAATTAGGATTGGATCTAAAGATATGATGGGATTGGTTCCACCAGTTGGATTTGGGAATTGGATTTGTTTGTTTGCCAAATTTTTGTAGAGGGGCGAATTTTCCCTTCTAAGGCGACTATGTCCTCATAGAGGGGCGACTATGCCCTCACATAGGTGAATTTTCCCTTCTAGGGCGACTATGCCCTCACAGAGGGGCAAATTTTCCCTTTTTTAGGGCAGATTCACCCTATTTCAAGGCAAATTCACCCCACTGTGGGGCAAATTCGCCCCATTGCTTTGTGGACTCTTTAAGTGGGTAAACAGGCTATAAGAGACGGGCGATTGGAATGGGGTGTTAGATAATTGGATTGAGGAAATAGATGATTGGATTGGGAAAGTGAATGATAGGAGTAGATGAACAAGCACTCAAAATTGGTAAATGATTGTTTGGAATGGATGAACGATTGAAAGTTCAAAACAAGTAAATAATTGATTAGAAAGGATGAATGTTAGAAACCAAGATCAGATTTGCAAACCATAATAGACCTTCCACAAAAGAGAAAAATAAGAAAAGGCAGAGATATTTAAAAAAGATTTGCAACATAATATTATTCGAGAATTCAATTAATTACAAGATATGATTTGCTTTATAAAAGCAAAGATGCATAACCCTAATCTTATCTTGAGCAACAAGATAGCTCAAAAGATAAAGATGAGAATTAATTAACCTAGGAAATAAATATTACCTAAGTAAACTTATGCAAAGTGTAATTAAATATTAATTACACCAACACCCCCCCATAAGTGCAACTCAGGGAGAAGCAAATTATTATGCAAATATGAGTCCTGGCAACAAGGCCTTATCAGGTACTCATGTACAAATGCAAAGATGAAGTAGAGAAGGAAAACCCAGTGGGACAAAGCCCCCCTACAATGAGATGACTACTGCAAAGAAGCACTAGAAGAACATTGTGGAGTAACATTGGAACCACAATCTGACAAGAAAGGAAAGATACCTCTGTCTACAACTAAAACCAAAACTAGAATCATGATAATGTGATAGCAGACCCGATGCCACGAAACACTCAAAAACTCACAAACTGGAACAACCTTGGAATCTATGAAGCAACAGGATATGAGATGATGACAGAATCTAGAAACCATGTATCTCGATGTCGATGCCAAACTGTGACTAAAACTCTTCCATGGGAAGGAGTACCAAAAAATAGACTCTGGAACATTAACCATAAAAACATGGCCCTCAAACTGAGAAGAATCTGAACCAATGAGGATCAAGAAACATAATCTCCCAACTAAAGTGTGAACCAATGAATCTGACATGTGTCAAGTAATAGAAAAAAATGTGGCCAAAAGAAACTAGGAGACTAGATATAACCCATAATATTTTCCAGCAAATCAAGATGGATATGGAGATCAAAGTGAAAACTACACTCTAATCACATTTATTATGCAATAAACCCCCCTGAATGGAACTTTATCTCAGTTCGTTTATTACAATAACCCAACGATAGTAAAAGGAGAGCATACAAATATTCATAAACAAAAAATATAAATAGACCTCAAATCTATGTAGAGGACTGAATCAGCTTTCCAACGCCGCAAGAATGACGAAAAAAGGATAACCGAGTCAAAAGATATGCCCTCTGGAGTGAAAACAACAACATCTGAGTTCAAAGGCCTGCAAAATAAATCTGGAGCAATATCTAGTAAAAACACTAGCACCACTGGATCGACGTCAGAATCAGCTTTCCAACGGTATCTCGTTTGCGAAAAACGGACATCGTATGAAATATTTTGAGCCAAATTTTTTCAACTTTTTCAATTTACCATTTACAAATCAATGCACCCGTTAAGGTTAGCAGATAAACCAAACGTACTGAAGCAACTCTAACCAGAATGTACACCAGGATCCCGATGTGGGCAAGGTGTGAGCATTGGTCAGAGGATCTAAATCAAATTGCTTATGCAGGAACTCTAACCAAGAATGGCGCCGATGATGGCAAGCATATGGTCAGAGGATCTTCTACTCTACTTGCTGAAAGGGAACTTGACACCAAGTATGTGCTACCCAATCCAGAATGGAGTGAGGGGAGACCATATGGCGGAGTGTTACAAAGTACAATACTCGAAAAGAAATGTTGAAAGCTGAAAATACTCAACACCCAGAATGTGCTTGCTAACCCAGAGTGGGAAAGTAGCTACCATAGGGCGGAGATGTGATTATTACAATAACTTCAAATGAAATTGAGCATTACAACCAGATTTGAACAAGACTGAAATTTACTGCCAGTACTACTGTCAGTTTACAAAATAAGAATCATCCGCCTGCCAATAGCTTAGGAGTTTGAGAGATTAGCATTACATCATAAAGAACTTGCCTTATCTTGGATAGAAGTGCCAAGACCATAACACTCTCAATGATCAAGAGCCTAATTCTAATTTTTGTCACAAATCTACACTTTATATGAATAATCAGCAGCCTATGAAATCCCTCAATTGTTCATAACTCTCACATAGATCATAAAAAACTCTCCTTAGCTTAGTTAGGAGTGCCAAACAGTGAACCTTTCAATGATCAAATAACAATTCTGATTTTCTTTACAAATCTGTAATTTTAAATGAATAACCAGCAGTCTAAGAAAGCACTCAGATGTTCATAACTCTTCCATAACTCAACGAATTGACTTGAAACTAAATGCAATATTCCCTAAGAATGAAGGCGCCTATACTAAGACACTGAAAACAAATCAAACAACCTTAAATTATTTATGCACAGGTTTCAATGCAAGTAGCAGATGGTACGGCCCTCAAGGAAGGGCGATCTGCTCTTATAAATTAATGGCTTCTCTAAAAAATCTGCAAATTAGAGGATGATGGTGCCTAGACCTAGCAATGAAGATGGAGTAACACCCAAAACAATATTTTGTTGTTTTCTTGACTTATGAATAAAAACATGAATCTGCTGTAGCAAATAATGCAATTTCATGAAAAACTCTAATATGCAAAACTAAAACAAGGAAGCTACAAGCTAATTACAATGCACTAATCTCAAAGCAAACACACAAACTAGACTAAATCACCACTAGTCGCTGTATTGCAAGCAAGAAGTGATGCCCGAGCTAGGAGGCCTTCATTCCTCGAAGCAATCCCAAAGCCAATCCGGCAGCATAACATTCCTGTAGATAAAAGATGCCCAAATGATGATCCAAGTTTTCCTTTTATAATTTCTGGTTGACTTCTCGAAACCCTAAACTCCTCTCAAAGTCAAAAAACCCTAATCTCCTCAAAGATGGCGTCCTTTTCCTTCAAGTTCAATATTCACTTTTAAAATAAATTCAATACTTTAATAAATGTGTCCACCTTATATCTTGATTTGACTTTGGATAAAATATAAAATAATCTTCAATGAAGGCGCCACCCTCAAGAAGACCACTTTTCAAAACATAAAGTCAATAGACTAGGCCAAGGGGGTCAACGTTAAAATATAACATTAAGCGTGACTTTTTTAATTAAATAACTCACTTATCTCTCCAAATGCGCCCTGAAGCCATTAATGAGCAAGTCAACTGACCAAACTAGAGTAGGAAGTCAACCACGCTGAACTCAACTGTAAAACTGCCAGAAATAGAATTTACTAAAAATAGTAAATTCCTGAAAATGCTTAGAATGCCGAAATGAACATACCACTGCGAAGCTCTCTGAAAACCCAGAAAGAATCTGCCATTGAATCCACCAACTCTGAGCAAAGACATCCTTAAAAATAGGAAACCCTAATTTTACCTTCCGACTAGCCTTCGGGTTTCCAGAAAAAAGCCAACTGTCACTGGAAAGATCAGGATCGAGAAGGGGACATTACACAATATCTGGTAAAAACACTAGCACCACTAGATTGGTGTCAGAATCAGCTTTCCAACGGTATCTCATTTGCGAAAAATGGACATCGTATGCAAAAAATACCCCCAATTTCGTGAAAACTGCTCTAGAAGGGGAAAAAACTAGTGTGGCATTAAATTTGACGGCCAAACACCCGTCGCAGCAAAACGGCGAATCTAAAATTGACGGTCAAACACCCGTTGGCGCATTTTCCCAATTTGTCTTATTTTAAAAAAAATGTTTTTTAAAAAAAGCAATAAAAAAACATACATTGATTTATTTATTTTTTAAATTTTTTTAAATGATTAGTGGGGCAATACACCCCCCACCCCTCCATGAGGCACAGGTACATCCCTGCGTAGTACCCTGCGCAGGGGTACAACCCCTTTAAAAAGCCGTCTTTGTGTTTTTTTTTTTAAAACAAAAGATTTACAACTTTTTAAAAAGCTTTTAAAAAGGCTTTTAAAATATTTTTTGCATGGAGGAAAAAACTGCAAATTTTTTTTGCAGAAAAAATTAATTTATTTATTTTTACTAAATTTTTACCTCGATCTGCATGTAGACGGTGGTACAGGCAAAAAAATTTTACCTCAGAAATCAACTGGACCCAAATATAGGCATATTATATTTCATTTTTCATCTCTCGGATGCTCTAGATCTGATGGCAAGGTCTGATCTGCCTGAAAATGCACTAGAAGTTTCGCAACTCCCAGATCTGACAAATCTTCAAACCCTCATAACTCTGGCATAAAATGTCAGATTCAGGCAAAACAAAAGTCGATCTTAACTTTTTCGATAGCCCTGGACTCGAAAATGAGCTCAGATTTCCTCCAATGTGCACTGAAAGTGACCATGCAAGAGCACCCAAATAAAAAGACAAACTCAAGGTATGAAACCCTCGAGGAATCCCGAACGAACTCTGCAATGAATCTCTCTAGAAATCTGAGAAGAGGCTGCAAATCAAGGCTCTGATACTATGTTAGAAACCAAGATCAAATTTGCAAACCAGAATAGACCTTCCACAGAAGAGAAAAATCAGAAAAGGCAGAGATATTGCAAAAAGATTTGCTACATAATATTATTCAAGAATTCAATTAATTACAAGATATGATTTACTTTATAAAAGCAAAGATGCATAAACCTAATCTTATCTTGAGCAACAAGATAGCTCAAAAGATAAAGATGAGAATTAATTAACCTAGGAAATAAATATTACCTAAGTAAACTTATGCAAAGTGTAATTAAATATTAATTACACCAACAATGAACAACTCTCAGAATGAGGAGATGGATGCTTGGAATGGATGAAAGAGTACTCAAAATGAGAAAACAGAGGATCGAAAAGGATGAAAGACTACTTAGTCAAACGAATGTTGGAATGGCTAAGTGAAGGTTTGGAATGGCTAAACAGAGGTTCGGGATGATAAAATGGAGCTTTAGAATGATCAAACGGATGTTTCAAAGGTTTAGAATGACAAAACGGAGGCTTGGAATGATTAGATAAAGGTTTGGAATGATTAGACGATGATTTAGAAGCTAAACAGAGCTAAACGGGGTGATTTTGGTTGCTGAGGAGGGCAAATTCACCCCTCTACAGTAACCAGGAGGGCGCAGTCGCCCTTCTACAGTGAATCAGAGGGCGCAGTCGCCCTTTTGTAGTAAATCAGAGGGCATAGTCACCCTTTTGCAATAAATCAAAGGGTGCAATCGCCCTTCTGCAATGACCAGGGACTTGGTTTGATGAAAATGACTATGGTAAGGACTTTAAAATGACAATAATAAGGCCAATTTGTCAAAAAGTTTACTGGTTTCTCACAAGAAAACACTTTCAAGAAAACACAATCCTATGATTAATGTTAAGGGTGTGGTCAATGAGGTCTTAATCTAGGATGTACAAGGTGTCTAGGGAGTCCTCGATATACTCTCGGTATGTGAGGCACAACCATGAACACCAGCCCGTCACAAGCATGAGTTGGGAACCCCAGCGAGATATTGAAGGGCTCAGACCAACTCTTCACGTCTATCTAGGTATCACCCTAGCTTCGACTCTCTACCAATTACGACGCGACTGGATTGGGGTACAACTTTCTCTCTCCCCCCTTTGTATACCTCACTGGTACGCGTGGTTGGAATCGTCCCTTGGGTGATGAAATCCCCAAACAGGTCCCACTAGAAAGAAAGCACTAATTGTTTCCAACTACTCCCCAAGCTCACATGAAGTGCAAGGGGAAAGTGAAAACAAACTAATGCCCCCTTTGGGTAACACAACAAGATAGAAACAACAAGCAATGAATATTACTTCCCCTAATTAAACTATGTTCTTATATTAACGAAAACAACAAGGATAGCTTTAAAAATATGAGCAAATGGATAGCCCTGCAAATAAATGTTAGTTGTTTTATCCTATGTTCTTCATCAATTACACAAGGATATGCTACAAAATGTTAGCAAAAACACACATATCCTTGCAAAAAACAATGTTAGGGGGTTAGTATATGAAAACAGCAAAAAATGGGAGCAAAAATGAAGCTAGAATGGTCATTTTACCTTTCAAAATGTGTTGTTTTGGGGCATATTCGCCCCTCTGCAGTGATGAGGAAGGGCGTAATCGCCCTTTTCCAGTGACAGGAGAGTGCAATCGCCCTTCTACAATGACAGGAGGGCACACTCGCCCTTTTGCAGTGACTAGGAGGGTGTAGTCACCCTTTTGTAGTGACAAGATGGCACAGTCGCCCTTCTGCAGTGACCAGGAGGGCGTAGTCGCCCTTCTGCAGTAAAATGTCAGCACACAAAGTTCAACAAAGGGGCGTAGTCGCCCTTCTATAGAAAAGTGTTAGCACAGAAAGTTCAACCAAGGGGCATAGTCGCCCTTCTGCAGAAAAATGTTAGCACAGAAAGTTCAACCAAGGGGCGTAGTCGCCCTTCTATAGAAAAGTGTTAGCACAAAAAGTTCAGCCAAGGGGCATAGTTTCCCTTCTGCAGAAAAATGTTAGCACAAAAAATTTAACCAAGGGGCATAGTCGCAAGTGTTAGTAAGCTAAAAATTCAAACAATGGTGTAGTCACCCTTTTACAGTGAAATAGAGGGCATAGTCGCCTTTCTGTAGTCACAGGAGGGCACAGTCGCCCTTCTGCGATCACCAGGAGGGCGCAGTTGCCCTTCTGTGACGTATTCCTGTAAACAGCTCAACAATAGCAAATGTGAAATTGAGGAACCTGCTTGTGGGTCCCACCAAGCGTGCCAGAAATGTGATGTCCAAATGTTTTACCTATTCTAAACAACTAAAATACAATAGAAAAACATAAAGAAACACCTCAAGATTAGCCTAAGAAATTTGTAAATGCAAAGAGAAAAAGTGTAAAATGATTGCAAGTGGTTATATCTTCCCTTTGCAGCTGAAACTCCTTGGTTGGCCCTTGATTTTGATTTTCTTTGTATGCTCCTTGATGGCTCTTGATGTGGCTAAATGCAAGATTTAACTATATGCTTAGATGCAAATGCAAATAGGTGAAATTGATGGCTAGATGAGTGCACAAAATGGTAGCATTTAGTTGCAAAATGGCTAAGTGTTCTCTCAAATGCCTTAGAGGAGGGGTATTTATAGGAGAATTTGAATTCTCTAGAGAATTCAATGGTAGAGATTTATTCAACAAGGCCAAGATAAAGGGCCAAAGTGAGTTGAGAACTCACAAGCCCTCACATTTTGACATGTGGATTGTGAAGTAGCTAAGGGTGAGATGATGTGTAGGTGATGTGGAAGGGAGGTATATGATGTGTAAGAAGGACATGTACCTTGGAAGTACATTGGGAGATGAGAAGATTCCTTGGAGGAATAAATGTGAGAATCTAGTGGATAAGAGGGTCTCCAAAAAGGTGGGATTTTGTCACATGTGACTTGATGTGACAAGTCAGATTCTAGAAGATGCATGGGAAAAAGGGATTCTAGGAGGAATAAAAGTGAATTAAAAATTCACATGGGGAAGAGAGGAGTCTTAGATGAATAAAAAGGATTTAAAAATTCCTTGGGGGATGGGGAGATTTGACCAAGGTACTGATTAGGCTTAACTAATTAGTAATTAGAGAATAATTAGGGGTTAATGAGGATTAGAAGCCAACTTGCAAAAGTTGGAGGATGTGACACATCCTAATCAAGGATTAGGCATGTGCACATCCTTAATGAAGAGATTAGGAGATGGATTAGGATTAGATGAAAATGACATGTGAGGAATTAAATAAATGTAATATTTATTTAATTCATTTGATGAAAAAGGGATTAAGGAGGGTAAGGTATTTAATTATTAAATACCTTAGGGATTTGGCAGAATTAAAGATACTAATTAAATAATAATATTACTTAATTAACTCAGATAAGAGGATGTTTAGATGAAAAAATGATAAATTTGGATAAATTAACTGTTCAAATTTGGATGTCTACAGTATCCATGCATCACATTATATCTTTGAAGGAAATTAGATCATCATTGTATTTAAGTAACATACAACCATGCGTGTTTATTAAATCATGTTAGCATCTAATGTAAACATACAAACATATGAGCATGTAATATCCATAACATCAACATACATGAAAATAAAAAGCATGCACATCAAAACATACAATGTCATGATGTTGAAACTAGTATATATAATATATATATGCATGTATGTATCAAATGTCATGTACATGTATCGGGCCACTACTATCAAAAAAAAGTGGCTACTAAATATATGTCTATACAGTAGATCTACAAATATGTATATATATGTATCTCTCACTACAAAAATGATATACAAAATCAGAAGCCCCTATGGCCGCAGCATGTGGCTCCCCGAGCCCTCTAGCTCTCGTTGTTGTTGATGTGGTCTAGGAGGAGGTTGCACAGTGGTCATGGATCGGGATCGGTGCGAGCGCGATGTAGACACATCAACCCGCATCCCCTTGATCTCTCCCTGCAATGAGCATATAGTCATTTATACCTCCATTAGCTCTTGTTGTGGTTGTTGAACATCTGTCAGGATCACAACTATTGGCTTCTTGTCGAGATCATCAAGGTAGATCTGAAGGGAATCAAGCGCTTGCTCAACGGCATCAACCCTTGTCACTGTCGCGTCTCGCTCGTCAAGCGTCGTGCATAGCTCCCCTGACAGTTGGTCACACTATCCCCAAATAGTGGTAAGCTCCATAATCAACTAAACAATCTCTACTCCCTACTCCTCGTAAGCAGTCCTTAGACACACTACTGGCTCGAAGATGCAGACATGATGCCCCGAAGACACTGGTCGAAAAGCCTTGAGATCCTCCCCTGAATAAAAATGTCAGGGGCCACCTCTGATATGCACTAAGCCATCAGCCCAATCCATCCCTGTGCATCCTCTGCAACCACAAAAAGAAAGAGAGAAATCAATATCACATGGCATATATATGTATAATCATAAACAAAAAAACTAAAAGTATTGAAATATAAATAGCATGCTCTGTATACCTAGGTCCCCTGGCTGCCATGTGGGATCAGGGTGAGGAGCGACATTGGGACCCGCACCACTGACATTGGGACCCATGCCACCGACATCAGTAACCCCTCTTGGAGCCGCCAAGGCCATCACTCTTGTAACAGTAGGCACTGGTGGCACCGATGAGACAAGGGTACCTGTTGGGGGGTTTGACCTCCTCCGCCACCTCAGCCTCTGTGATGTCACCTCCTGTGACCTCTCCTCCTCCTTGTTGGCCTGCTACCGCCCTCCCCATCTGCCTTGTGGAGGTGGAGGTGGCACATCCCCCTATGGGCTTGGATACCCTCTAGGGGAACCCTTGTCAAACATAGGAGGAGGACGGTGCCTATTCCACCACCCTCTGAAGTCTACAACAATCTCCACATTATTTGTCGATGCTATGGATAGTAGATCGTGGTAGGGCTCATCATCATCTGAGGGGACAAAATGGGCAGGGGTGATCCTCGAGTCTGTTCGCGCTCCTATAGGCCCTAGTATATGTGGGAACGTCTGGAGGAATCATCTGTACATGGCCATTTTGTCGCATGACTCAACTCCAGTATTATGGTACAATGATGTGATAGTGGTGACCTACTAGAAAATGGTCTCATTGTAGGTTCCTCAAGTACCTTCCATCATCTACCCATCTGAAAATTTGGTAGGATCTCCATCTAACCCCGTCTGTAGCAAGAGTATCAAACTGTAACCACCAAAACTGTAAGTGTTCGTACCTCCACTACCATGTCATATCATACCAGTGGACCATGGGGATGCGATATGGCTGTCACTGGGGAAAACTGACCGACCTCATGCACATGATGTGGGAAAAGGCCCACACCTACAAAAATGTGCACACTGTAAGACTACGGTACTCATAATGGACGTATCGGCCTAACTCCTGGTATAGGTGCACTAACATATTGCACCCCTAGGAAAAAATTGTCCTATGCTCTACCATCTCTCTAATAGTATGAACAAGGCCCCCGTGCAGGTGAGAACCTCACCCATCTATCGTGATCTGAAATGCAACAGTCACAACCATCACCTAGCACAGTAGCGATGCAATGGTTCGCGCCTAGTCATACAGTGTGTATAGATGTGGCTTATGCTATCACCATCGTTCGTCTATCCTGAACAGTAGAGGACTCCCTTTTCTCTCTCATTCTAATTGGGTGTCATCGATGGCCACCTGTTGTCCGTGGATGGGTAGTCCAAGGATCTGATAGACATCCTTGAGCATGATGGTCATCTCCCTAGTAGGTAACTAGAAAGATGACATGGTGGCATCCCACAGCTCCATCAGTGTTGTAAGCATCCACTCGTGATAGTGCATCTCTGGCATGGTGAATGCATGCAAGAGATCGACTTGCTCTAAGTGTGTGACCTCATCCACAATGAGACGATCCCTCTGCTCACGAACAAGTTGGTAAGCTCGCCCTCCAAGATGCTCGTGAATCTCCAAATACTCCTACAAAAGTGAATTTTTTTCTAATTTAGAACATACAATCTCAATTTGAAAACAAAAAAAAATTAAGACTTATGTGTGTTGCACAGATGTCTGCACATCGTGCATACATCCCTGTCTGCCATGGTTGCCTGAAGGATGACAACGCATCCTCAAGACACTAGCGCAGGATTGGGACTCTAGTGCACATCCTAGATGACAACACACATTTTGGATGTGAGCACCCAAAATGGATGCTTGTGCAACTCAATAGGGAAAAAATGCTAAAAAAGAGCATAAATTCACAAAAAGGAGCTTTAGAGGCCTACCTGGTCCACCTCGCAACCCTTGGCTATGTCATCGCGCAACTACTCCAGTCTAGGCACCTCGTACTCCCTCCTGCTCGACATTTTGCTGACTTTTCTCTCACAAAAGTCAACAATTTTCTCGCAATGAATAGTGAAAATGACCCTTCTAGGGACCCACCTAGGTATATATAGGCCCCTCGAGGCCCATTTTTCCTAGAGTTTGTGGCTCCCCAATTTGTTTTGAATTTACCCCACCAAGCTAGGGGCAAACTCAAGAGGGGGCATATAGTCACCTCTTGATCATATTTTTCTTCTAAATCAATGACTTTTCTTGACCATTCTTCTCATCGTGGTAGCTTCTTCTAATTTTTGAAGCTGACCTAAAATTTGAGTTTTGCAGGTTAAAGTTTTGTGCAATTTTTTTACAACCGCTTTGTCATTGCTTGTTGAGCTCAGTTGTTGGGGGCACCTTCAGTACTAGTTAGCTTGACCTTGGTGTCCTTTGAAGCCCCTTTTCTTGGCACGTAAATCCATAAAATTCAAATTTGAGGTGAAATTTTTCTTCTCTACTTTAGTGTGGATGATTTTTTTTTTTAAATCGAGCCCACCAAAGTGGGGGCAAAATGTAATGTCGCATAATTACACCTAAGGGAAATTCCACATTTTTTCACTTTTGCCTAGCATTTATGACACCTTAAAGCATTAATTACAAAAATCCCATGAGTCAGAATCTCACAATTTTGACTCCATGTGGACTAATGGTAGAGAAACAAAAGCTTGGCAAGACGTTTCTCAAAAATCTAGGCCTTGGACACCCGCACGACGCGCTAGCATCCTAGCAGTTTTCTGAGTTTGAAATGGATAATCTTGAATCTTGACTCTCTTGACACATGTCCTATCAGTTAGAATTCGGATGTAACGACTCTTTTCCACCATTGCATGCAACAAAAATCCCTCTTTGGCTCTCATTTGGGGGTACAAGTCGTTCAATGAAGCTCTCTCTCTACATTTCATTCTTGAGTTCTCTTCATTCTTAATAGCAAGACTCTCACAAGCGAAGCCATGCCGAACTGAGGTCCTTCCAACAACTACAACTCTCAAGCAAGCACTCAACAGTGTGTCCATGGGCTTCAGAGAGGGTCTAGGCCTATGGGTAACACTCTCTCCCTTACTCTTTTCTACTACTTGTTCATTTGCTACTTCACGGTGTGGGTTCTACTCCTGAAGTGAGTTTTTCTTTCACCACACGCTTTGTTTACTTCGTTTACACTCCTTTCCAACTTGGTTATCCGTGGAGGTGGGAACACCAAAACAGGGGTCTGACTAAGGAAAACCCCTATACAGCCCCAATCTTTTCCCCTTGTTCTTATGTGTGTAGGTTGCAAAATGGAACTTGGAGTGAAGACTCGAACGTCCAGTTGAAGGTAAGTTTTCTCTAAGTTCTCCTTGTATCTTGTTCTAAGTTCTTGATTTTTGTCTAGTTATTTCTTTCAATATACTTCAGAACCGAGTTAGTAAATGAAACCTTGTCTTGCTTGCTTAAGCTCCTGAGCTTTATGTTGCTTAGGACACCAATGCACCCCTTGGATGATAGCACACTGTACTGGCATCCTAAATTTGTGCTTCCATCCTTTGGCCGAGAGCTCCCCTGTCTGAGGCAAGAGTCTAGAAGTTTCACTCTCTCAGATTATAAAACAATTTCCTGTAGAAATTAACGTATACCCATCTCTTTCACAATTCCTTTATGTTGAGGTGGATAAGGGCAGTTCGTTCCTTGGTGATCTCTTGAGAACGAAGAGAAGAAAATCCCTCTTATCTTACACTTAGGTTGATGATGAATAAAATCAAATATAAAAACTATCACTCACTAATAAAGATTCAAATATGCCATATACCATCCCTAAACCTTCACAAGAATCAAAGAAGGAAGAAACTATCTAGAAACATTTGTAATATGTACTAGTTTAATGACATACTACTCCATTAAGCTTCTTGATGACACTCACAAACTAAGATGGCGTGAACCAAATCATCTAAATGTCAAATTAACCTAGTTTTATGGATCACACCTACCTATAAAGAGTATTTTAGTACCAAAAATATTAGAACTAATGAAGAGGATTCGAGGATCCCTTCATCCCACTAAGGTTCTTGTTTGCCTAACTTCACAATCTAGTTATCACCCAAGATTTAATGCATTGTTGCCTCCACTTGACTTGCTACTCATTACATGCACAAAGTTCTTTTCTTACCCCTTAAAATAAACTCTCAAGATCTAATTGGGTAAAAGTACAAAGATTTTCCACACTTTTATAAAGGAAATGGCCAACACTAATCTAACTTGTTAACTTGAATCACTAAAAAGTGTCATATATGTTTTGAATTTTTAAATGATGTATTAATGAAATGTATATTTTCTAGTTTTCTTTGTTTGTATTTTTTATAAAAAACAAATATTATTTGAATATATTTTTTTATAAAATTGACACCATAATTCAGTTGTTGAAAAAATGCTGAAAATTAAAGTTAAATGGAATGTTACTCTTTATATAGTATATTTTCCCTTCAATTTTTTGTGTATTTATAACTAGAAAATTTAGTGCATGGATTTTTTTCCCCATTTTGATAAATATATTTTTTAAATATTTATTAAAATGTGTGTGTACTAAAAATATGACTATTTCTCTAAAGCATGTTTTCTGAGAGGTGAACTGTGTTGCGGACTGGTTGGCCAACCTGGGCATTCCCCAAGAAGGTGAGGAGACTATAATCGACAATGCTTCGCTCCCACATGAGTTGGCAAAATTATCAAAGAAGGATGTTTTGTGGGTGAAGGACCTGCACCCTGACCCGCCTTAGATTCACCCGTCCTTGTGGGAAAGGTCACATGTGAAATAAAGAGGGAAGTGGTACTACTTGTTGTGGTCTCTTTGGGCAGTATCAGGCCTCGTGATGTTTTATGCTCACTAGTTTGGTTTGGAAAGATTATTATCAATCCTCCTGGGATTTTTGGTCATGTGTCACCTACTTCTATACTTATGTGGATGGGTTTAGAGATACATGTACATATATTCACTGGATTTGGTGTGACCTGCTTCTCAATTGTGTGGGGCGATGGTTAGGGTCTGACTTGTACACACTAGTTTTCTCTTGGCCCGCGGTGACTAGTTTCTCTCTATATATTAAGGTGTTGTTGCTCTTTTTTCTTGTGTCTAGAGATGGCTTAGTATTTTTGGGTTTTTTATAGGTGTCTTGGCACAAGTGAGGTGGGTGCAAGAGAGACGATTGGGGAGCATCTCCAGTTTTTGTTTCCAAAATCATAAGCGAAGGAGATCAATGTGATTCGCAAAGTGAGCAAGGATGACTTATGGAGTGGGCAACATACCCATGATGGATTGGTCCTCAAACATTTATACAACAACTATATTCAGGTTCTTGGCATCGGGCTCTGGGGTGTTTGTGAGGCTATGAAGTATGGGTGGGATTAAACTTATTTGTTGGTGTGTGATGTCATTGATAGTGTGCCCATTGATCCTAAGTATGGGTTGGCGATTGAGATACTTAGTCTCAACCAAGATAATAAGAAGGGAAAGCTGAGCAAGGCTTGGAGATTGTTCAAAATGGGTGTGGAAAAGAACAACATTAGCAACTCCATGTAGTAAATTGAGGCCAACTCTAACCTGATTGAAGAAAATGTAATAACTAGATTAGTGGATATTGTGGATGGTATTGACTATCTATATCATTGATGTTGTATGGCAATTGTAATCTATTTTTTAAGATCAATAGAGGGAGCTACCGCCTATGGTAGCGCTTACCTAAAAAAAATGACTATTTTCGTGGGACACTTATGCAGAGAAATACTGAAACTAGATCAACTTGACACTTCCAAACAAGGTTCCAACGCAAATGATGCAAATGTATATCCTTGTTCATTCTTGGTAACTTGCTCTTAAAGCCTATTGGCACTCAAAAAAGAGGAAACAACATGAAACATGATATTATTTTTCTTTTCAGCCCTCTTACAACACATCTTAATGATTTCCCAACCAATCACAATCTAAAGTATAGGTTTTATTGAACCCTCAAGTAGCTAGAGTTTCTTGACTATTTTCATGAAAATGAACACACACAGGTTAGCATAACTTACACATATAGTTGTGTGGTGAAATTTCCTTTAATAGGTATATGTAGAATGTCCTTAAGAATATTTTCACCAAGTTTCATAATTTTTCCATGGTTAAAATAAAAGTTATGAATTTATTACACTTGCTAGAAACCCTAGTTAGGGTACATGGTTGTCATCACTAAAAATGCAATAACTTTCACAAAACTTAATGAAACGACTCCAGAAAAAAAAAAAAAAAAAAAAAATTATTTCATAGTTTCATCATCCTCATGCATGCCCTTGACCATATCAGGTCTTAGAAAACTGTACCAAGCAAGTTTCTTGTTGTTTCACAATAAAAATCTGCAATTGTTAACACTAAAACGGCCATAACTTCTACAAAATAGAATGAAAATTCATGAAACAAAAAGCATCTAAAAGAGGAAAGATTCCTTCAACTTCTCCAATTGAATTTTGGGTTGTAACAACATGTACATATTTGTACCATGAAGATTACAAACTGTTTGCACAGGAAAATGCAAGGAAAAACATGCCAAAAATGAGTTTATTTCATTCCCACACTTCTCCAACCTTTTTGGCATGACAATATGTCATATTTAACCAATTACATTCATTTATACTGCCCAAAACTGATTCCTAACTTCCCAAACCAAAAATGCAACTTTTTGACAACTTTGACATGACAACTTTTGCAACTTTTTGCTTCTAATCACCAAAATGACTCAAAAGGATCCCAAATGGCCTAGAATGGTCCAAATTGACCTTATTGACCCAAAATGCATCAAAAGATGCCCCTGCATTATACTCCCTAGGGAAGAGAAAATTTGAGTTACATCTCAAATATGAATCTTCTTTCTCATCTTCCAATTCCTTTGCATGTGTGCATTTTTTTCTTTTTGTAGGATCTCAACTACATTTGTTTCAACTGGTTCACTTGTTCCTTTCGGTCCAACAACATGCTTCTTGAGACGAGGCCAAATTGGCGTTATATATCAATGGTTTTCTGCTTGTCTCCTCATTCTAGCTTGAGCTTTGACTGCAATTGGAGATTTATTTTCTCTTTCATCCACTTTGTCTTCTTTACCTCCATAGGAAACAAACATATTAAAGAAATCATATTCTTTTTTTCCATACTTCACTTCTTCATCCACCTTATGTTGTTTTCCATATATTCTTTTCTCTTCATTATTCTCCAAAATCTTTGGCTTCACCTCAACCTTACTCAGCCATTCATTTTTTTTTTTGAATTTCTCATCCATTCTTTTATTCTCCTTGATATCAACATTCTCAACTCTCAGTTCTTCTCTTGAGAGCCATGATATCTCCTTATCCTCCATAACTATCTTCTCTATTTGGACTATTCGTGAGTCTTCTATAGCTTCTTTTTTATCTCTTCATCTTCTTCCTAAACATAACCCACTTCAACATCAACATCACTATTAGTTTCATTAGTTTGAGAAAATTCAAAATAAATTTCTTCCATTTCTTTTTCAACTGGTTTTTCAAACATGTTTTCAAAATTAATTACCTCAACCCTTACCTCATTTGTCTTTGCTTCATACTGGCGTACATCTATCTTCTCACTTAACAACAAGCTTTCAATTTTGGTGCACTCACCCTTCAAGGCTACTAATGCATATTTCTTTCCACCTTTGTCCAACTCATATGTGTTGTCTTTCCTATTATACTTCATTGTCCTGCTATAATGCCACAACCTTCCAAACACGATGTGACATACATCCAAATGCATAATATCACAAACTATTTCATCTTTATAAGGGCCTATTTGAAAACCAACTTTGCATTGCTCACATACGGTTACCTAGTTACCTGTTTGAATCCAACTCATTGAATAGGGTGCGGGGTGTTGTATTCTTTTCAAACCCAATGTATTTACCATATATTCTAAAACAATATTATCTATACAGTTATCTGAATCACAACTTGACAACATTTACCTTTGGACTTGTAGGTAGTCTAGAATAATCTTTCCTTTTCCAACTTGCTTTCCTTCTTGGTTGCCATTTCTTCCTCCACCATTTCTTTGCCACCTTTAACAATGTATTTAATAAAATGGATGCCCTTTTGCCATCTTTCTTCTTATTAAGATCCATCCTTAAACATCAAATCTCATTGAACCATGTTATCCAAAATAATTAAATCACTTCCCAGAGAGCTTCTAGCTCTGATACCAAAAATGATGTAGAGAAAGACTGAAACTAGATCAACTTCACACTTCCAAACAAGGTTTCAATGCAAATGATGCAAATGTGCATTCTTGTTCATTCTTGGTAACTTGCTCTTAAAGCCTATTATCACTCAAAAAAGAGGAAAAAACATGAAACATGATATTCTTGGACTATTCATCCCTCTTACAACACATCTTAATGATTTCCCAACCAATCACAATCCAAAAAAGCATAGGTTTTATTGAACCCTCAAGTAGCTAGAGTTTCTTGACTATTTTCATGAAAATGAACACACACATATTAGCATAACTTACACATATAGTTGTTTGGTGCAATTTCCTTTAATGGATATCTGGACAATGACCTTAAGAATATTTTCACCAAGTTTCATAATTTTCCCACAATTAAAATAAAAGTTATGAATTTATTACACTTGTTGGAAACCCTATTTAGGGTACAAGGTTGCCATCACCAAAAATGCAATAACTTTCACAAAACTCAATGAAATGACTCCAAAAAAAACCAAAAGTTCTATATTTCATAGCTTCATCATCCTCATGCCTGATCTTGACCATATGAAGTCTTACAAAACTGTACCAACTAAAACGACCATAACTTCTATAAAATAGAATGAAAATTTATGAAACAAAAAGCATTTGAAAGAGAAATATTCCTTCAACTTCTCCAATTGATTTATGGGTTGTACCAACCCGTACAGATTTGTACCATAAAGATTACAAATTGTTTACATAGGAAAATGCAAGGGAAAACGTGCCAAAAATGAGTTTCTTTCATTCCCACACTTCTCCAACCTTTTTGGTGTGACAATATGTCATATTTAACCAATTACATTCATTCATATCGCCCAAAATTGATTCCTAACTTCCCAAACCAAAAATGCAACTTTTTGACAACTTTTGCAACTTTTTGCTTCTAATCACCAAAATGACTCAAAAGGATCCTAAATGGCCTAGCATGGTCCAAACTGACCTTATTGATCCAAAACACATCAAAACAACTCAAAATAAAAACTTTGCAAAATGACCTAAAATGCATCAAAAGATGCCCCTGCATTAGACACCACCTTTTGTCTTGGATATTTATCCAAAATAAGAAAAATATTATATCTTTTTGACATAGATTTTATCTAGCAAATCACTTTTTTATATATTTTTTAATAAGTTTTTCATTTTTTAACAAGATAATTAACCTTATATTTTGGTACTAATGGGAATAATGTCTACCCCTTTGCGAATTTCATAAAAAGTTCAAAAGTTAATTGGACCTTATTTTTCAAACCTATCCAATGGTATAAAGAACAAATAACCCTATTAGATGTCTTAGATCGGTTATAAACATGGGTAGATTTGGCTAAGGCATGAAACAAAACACAAAATTTTGAGCTGCCAACATTGGCTCTTATTAGGGATGTGGGCCTCTGGCAAGTACAATGAGAATTTAGATCTCCAAGTAGACCAAAAATCTCAACAAAACGAGACTAACACTTGGAAGACACAAACATATATGCAAGGGAAAGACCAAACAAAATAAGTTATATACATAATTTCATAAAAATTTACCTCTCAAGATAATAATACTTTAGTGAACTAGCAGCTCCAAGTGATATCTATCCAAACTTCTAAGGTTAAAGGTTCCTTGATCACATCCTTCACTGATTTGGTAAGGCCTAACCCACAAGGAATCAAATTTTATATGATTGCCTTTATCTTCTAATATGGAGTTCCACATGAGGACACGATCCCCAATTTGAAAATCCCTTTTAGTAGTTCTCTTATCAAATAGGTATTTCATTTTTATTTGTTTCAATAGATTTCTCTCATGGGTAGCCCTTCTTGTTTCTTTTAATTCTATTAACTCATTAATTTATTATAGCATCTTATACATAGGTAACTTAAGGTTGATTGGTAATTTGGCTTCAACACCATACACCATTTTGAATGGACTCTTTTCAATAGTCTTTTTTAATATAATTATATCTTCCCAAATAACAAACTTTAACTTATCATCCCACATTTTCTTATTAGCATCTAATTTTTTTATTATGTTCATGATGCTCTTGTTGTTTGACTCAGCCTGCCCATTTCCCTATGGATGATATGGTGAAGAATGTGTTAGAGAGATCCCATATTATGCACAAATATCAAAAAATCCTTGGATTTGAAACACATTGCATTATCAACAATAATTTTAGATGATACGCTAAATTTGATTTCTATATTATTCAATAAAAAATTAGTCACTACTTTTGATGTTGTGTTCCTTGTAGGGACTACCTCTATCCACTTGGTAAAATAATCAATGGCCACCAATATCCACTTGTAACATTGCTAGACTTTTTTTTTATTCCCTTATGAAGTCAATACCCCACTACTAGAATGAAGCCTCCATTGAAATAGTTGTGTGGGAAGATTACCTACAGAATTCATTTTTCTTGAAAACATTTGGCAAGCATCACATTATTTTACAAATTTAGCCATGTCCCTAAATAATGTAAGCTACTAATATCCACTTCTCATAATTTTATGAGAGGTTGTCTTTAACATGTAATTTCCACCACATAACCCATGGTGACATTCTTGAATGACTTTTAATGATTGCTCTTCATCCAGACACATTAGGAGAACACCATCTAGGTTTCTCCATATAAGTTGTCCTTCCAATAGTATATATCTTTGAGCTTCTAATTTCAAAGTCCTCTTTTTCGTATCACTCATCTCAAGACTACAATTTAAGTTTTCTTAATAAAAGACTATGTCCTTATACCAAGAACACTCCTTTAATTGAAATGGGATAGCATTTGGGCAAGAATTTACCTGATTTACTTCTACTACAGTTAATTTTGTCTCAACCATCATATTTTCCAAGCCTTGACCTTTGACCAACTTTGTAGTTTGTACCTCCATGTCAAACTCTTGGATCTTGTTGATACACCTACACCTCCTACCTAATTCTTCTTGTTGTACAAAAATATCTCTAATAGTTGTATGTGGCACAAAAGCAATGATTTTGGCCCTTGTAAAATAAGGTTTAAATTTTTTTATAGCCTTAACAAGTGAATATGAATGCTTTTACATAACTTATTAGTTCAATTCAACATCTTTAAGTGATTTTCTAAAGAATGTTATTGGTTGTTCATATCCATATTCATTTTATTGTAATAGAATAGGAACAATAGTATAGAAAGATGCAAAAGAAAATAATTGGAAAGGCTTAGAATAGTCTGGAATTACCAACACTAGTGCCCTTTCGAGTGTGTCCTTTATTTCTATGAAGGAATCAATTGATTCCTTATCCCAGCTCAAAGATTGACCCTTTTCCAATACTTTAGAAATTGTCTTTGTCTTCTCGGCAAAGTTGGGAACAAACCTTCTAACAATTTTTTTTTTCCAAAGAAAGATTGGACTACCTTCACTACTTTGTGCTGCAAGATGAGGTCTATGGCTTTGACATGTTCTGGATCAATCCTTACCCTTTCCTTAGACACAATATTCCCAAGGATTTTTCCTTCATCTACACCAAAGATGCACTTCTTGGGATTCAATAATATCTCATATTCCACTTTTTTTTAAAGACTAATCCTAGGTATTTGCAATGATCATTTATATCCATGGAATAGGAAGTTAGTGAAAGGAAGTCGGGTGAGTGAAAACAACTTCCTACACTAATCGAAGTAGGGGAGAGTTACAAAAAAATTCTTTTAACACCTTGTATAGTTACAGTAATGAGAAGCACATATGAATAATGGAATAGAACAACATGTACACAAAAACAACATACACCAGATATACGTGGGGAAATCCCTTTCAGATAAAAAACCCACCCTCCAAAAGCATAGTAATTCTATATTACTTCGAATAGGAGTTACAATACAGCCCAAGTACAAAGCTTCTGCACAATTTCTTTGTCACAAACACCTATTATGGAGTTAACTTGGCAACACTTCGTTACTTGCAAAACAAACTATGCATTCTACAATGCAAGGCACTCATTTCATAGAGAGATACAAGCTTCAAGAATCATCTAGAAGGAGAGGGGTGTCCAAATCCACATGGCACAATATGATCCCAATCCATAGACATGCATTTGGACACATGTACAACATTCCCTTACACCCCTTACAATGGTCAAACATGCAAATATTCCTTCCTCAAGCTTGGGTGCCTAGAATATACTAAAAATAGCTTATGACAGATGCCTTACACATCTTATGGTTGTCATAGAATTTTTCATAGCTGACAACACTTACAGTTGTAAGAGAATTTGTTATAATTGACTAAAAATAATAAATTCTCTTACATCTTGTCATAACCCAACTTGGGCACCAACTTTCTCCCATGCATTCAAAGATGTCTTATGACACGTCATAGAATCTATCATATGTCATAGATTCCAAAGTGGGATGCCTACGTCCACTTGGGATGATTATGTGTCATCCAGTCACTTCCAATGGGGATGCCACCTAGTCGGGGTCCCAATTTGTGACATGACACCATAGGCAATTAAATAATGCAAACAAATACATTAATGCATGTAAGAGAGGGGGACCACTGCATACAAGACCCTAGGTCACAGAGGGTCAAGATGTGAGAGGCTTCCCTAACTTACCTCAGCTAAGTATAATGTAAGAGGATGTGAGGTGAGAGTAACAAGGACCGTGGGGCCTCTCAGTTACTCTGTAGACTTGAAATGAAGAAAGGAGCTAGGCAAGCTGATTTCCAAGTCTAACACTACGCCTCTAGGAGCTGTCTGTCTGAGGACGAAAGTGTGGTCTCTGGAAGACAGCGCGACGCACTGGCATCCGTACAACTAGACAACAGTAAAGATGTGGTTAAACTAAGGAAAGCAAGCTAATGGCCCAACTAACTAACTAAAGGGCCAGAATGATATGAGTAAATAAACAAAGTATTCTCTAATGTTATAAAGCAAAAATGCAAGCATAAGAAGAATAATAAGGATCTCACCAAGGAGTTTGTTCGCCAGCTGATCCTTCAAGAATCACGTACACCTACACATAGAAAGAGAGAAAATGTTGGGTGGCTGAATAGGGGCCTGCCTCAGTCAGACCCCCGTTTAGGTGTTTCCACCTCCACAGACAACCACGGAAACAAGATAAAGAAGTAGTGCAAAAAAGAGAATACAAACACTATAAAGCAATATTATGCTACTCAACCAAGTGATAGAGGAGAGGAGAGGGAAGCTTACCACCTCCACCAAGAGCACTCAAGGTTTCTTGGGGGAGAAATGAGAGGAACACAAGCCTCTGTTGCAATGGTGTGGTCCCAAATGTGCTCTACTGAAGTGATAGAGTGAAGCTTTGGTTGCAATGGAATGCTTGAATGCTTGAAGTGAGTGAGAAAGTGAGCTTGTGGAGTGCAAGAATGAGAGCTTGGTTTTGTTGAAGAGTTGTGAAGAGTTGGATTGAATGATGAAGGGGTGAATTTGAAGAGAGAATGAAGAAAAATGGTCATATTCAGGTCGGTCGGTCGAAGGGGGTGTTACAACTTCATTGACAAATAGAAGTGTAACACCTTTGCAAGTTTAGCTGCAAGAATCTGCCAGGGACGTAAGTGTGTCGCGTGAATGTCTACACGCAGCACGAGCGCCTCAGGAAAAAATGCCTCTACCGACACTCAAAACAGACGCCAAGTGGACTGCCAACAGCGGGCTTAGGTGGAATTAAGCCTCCAAACTTGGTTTTCTAAGGTGGATAAAGGAAAAAGGGGGATTTGCATAAGGGATGCAAATTCACTCTTATATAATACATCAAATTAAATCAATATTAGGACTCTAAGGTTGATACACCTTAATCCCAACATTCTCCCACTTATCAAAGACCTGCCAAGAGTCATATGGAATCATCTACTCAGGGCCCCAAGGCCTATGGAATCAGAACATTGTTTGAACTTCTCTGTGCTCACTAGTTTTGTTAGTGCATCTACAACATTCACCAAAGTTTCAATCTTTTCTAGGTTCACCTTTCCATCTTCTACCATATCTCAAACAAAATGATACTAAACATCGATGTGCTTTGTTCTAGCATGGAAGGTAGGATTCTTTGCTAGACAAATCGCACTTTGACTATCACAACAAACAATAATCTATCCTACATTTAAACCAATATCATAACACAATCTCTTAAGCCAAATGGCTTCCTTATAGGCATGAGTGGCTGCCATATACTTTTCCTCTATTGTGGACAATGCGACTACATCTTGTCGCTTACTTATCCAATTGATAGCACCACCAAACATCATAAAAACATAACCACTAGTGGATTTTCTACTGTCAATGTCACTTGCCCAATCCAAATCCACATATCCTCGAATGCTCATAGAATGCTAAGGTCCAATAAGATAACCATGAAAAAACAAGGCAAACTCAAAAGTGCCCTGTAGATATCTAAACACTCTCTTAACCACATCCCAATGCACCCATCCAAGATTATCCATAAACTAACTAAGGACTCCCATTTCTTGGGCAATGTCTAGTCTCATACACACCATTGCATACATCAAACTTCCAACTGTACTCACATATGGTACTTTGGTCATGTCATCCATCTTAATAAGAGATTTTGGACAATCATTCACATGAATTTTTGTCCCTTGCATCATAGGAACAACTAACTATCTACAATCTACCATGTTGAATCTCTCCAACACCAAGTTCACATACTTGCTCTAGCTTAACCAAATCTTTCTGTTAGCTCTATCTCTCATGATTTTCATTCCAATAATGTACCCATTTGCACCTAGGTCTTTCATCTCAAACTTTGCTGATAGATGAAACTTCAAATATGAAATCATACTTTTATCATTCCCAATAAACAACATATCATCTATGTATAGAACAATAATGAGAATGTGACCATTATTAGTTTTAAAGTATACAAAATGGTCAGATTTAGATCTCTAAAATCCCAATGACAACACATAGGTATCAAACTTCCGATACCACATTCTAGGAGGCTATTTCAAATCATAAAGAGACTTCTTCAATTTTCAAGCCAAATTTTCTTTACCTTTTTCAATGAAATTCTCTAGCTATGACATGTAAATCTCTTCCTCCAAATCACCATGAAAAAATGTTGTCTTCACATCCATCTATTCCACTTCTAATTTGTATGCTACTACAAGTGACAACAAAATCCGGATAGATGTCAACTTTGCTACAGGAGAGAATATCTCCCCATAATCAATTCCCTCCACCTGAGAAAACCCTTTAACGACCAACTGTGCCTTATACTTCTCAACACTACCATCAAGACCACACTTTTTCTTGAAAACCCATTTACAACCAACACGTTTACATCTAGCAGGCAAAGGTACCAAATCCCAAGTCTTGTTTTTCTTTAAAGAAGCCATCTCTTCGACCATGGCTTGCATGCTGGAATTTGAATCTCTCATACCTTATGCCTCTCTAATCATCCTAGGTTCATTAGTGTTAGTAATAAAAAAAAAGATGCAATTGGAATCCAATAATGAATAACCAAACCTTTCTAGTTGCTTCCTAACTCTTGTAAACCTCCTCAAAGGTTGAGGTTGAGGTTCTTCTTCTTCAAAACTTTCAGAGCTACTTGAACTCTCCTCATTTTTAGATCCAACAAGAGTGTGTAGTTCTTCTTTCTTTGGAGTAGGTGGAATCAAAACTACCTCCTTTTGTTTCTCCTCTTTCTCTAGTTGTAGCTCAACAGTAAAAGGTTTCATCTCTCTGAAGATCATACTTCTACTGTAGAGAACCTTCTAAGCTTTTGGATCCCAAAGCTTGTATGATTTCACACTGACACCATAGCCAATAAAGATACACTTAACAACCTAGTTCTCCAAATTCGACCTCTTCTCAATTTGAACATGAGCGTAAGTTTCACAACCAAATACTCTGAGATGTCTCATCAAAGGATTTTTACTAGACCGTGCACCTCCATGGGTGTCTTTCCAACAAGCATTGATGTAGGAGATCTATTGATTAAATAACATGCAGTGGCTACCACTTCAACCCAAAATTTATACTCAAGGCTAGCACCACTCAACATACTCCTAGCCCTCTCCATCAACATTCTATTAATCCTCTGTACAAATCCATTTTTCTGTGGAGTGTAGGGAGTTGTCTTATGTATATCAATCCCGTGCTCTTTACAGAACTTGTCAAACTCTATAGAAAAAAACTCACCACCATTATCAATTCTCAAACACTCAATCTTTATACTAGTCTAATTTTCTACCAATGTCTTAAACTCCTTAAACTAACTAAAGGCTTCATCTTTAATTCTAAGAAAATAAACGAATTTCCTTCCACTATAATCATCTATGAAAGAAATAAAATATACAGATTTTGATAATGAAGGAACATTTACAAGACCAAAAACATCTGAATGAATATAGTCCAAAACCCCAAAAGACTTATGAGAACTAGAGTAAAAAGAAACATGATGTTATTTTCCATATACACAATTTTCACAAAATTTGAACTCAAGATTACAATCATCAAGGCCTTTAACAAGGCTCTTATTTTTTAGGGTTCTAAGATCCTTCTCACCAATGTGACCAAGTCGTTGGTGCCATAACATTGTCTTCTCTGTAGGAAGATTCATTTTCATGGAATGAACACCCTTAGGTACCCAAAATGCATGATCATCGGATGTAGTTGCAACACACTTCTTCTCTACATGATCTGATGGTGAGGATGAAGAATCCAAATATCTCTTCTTCGGTAGATCAGAAGAACTATTGCACTGTATAGTGCATGCATCAAGTTGAAACAGAGTGCCAATACAAACACCCTTAGCCAACAGCATAGTTCCTCTTGTCATCTAAATCCTTCACCAGAGAAAATAACTTGCACTCTCAGATCATTCAATCTACTTACAGAAAGCAAGTTTCATTCCAAACCTAGGATATGCAAGACACCATCAATCCCCTTCACTCTTCCATCAAGAAATATGATTTTAACTCTTCCACGACCAACAATCTTCAAGTGAGAGTAATCATCTAGGTATACCTCTCTTCCATTGTACTCCTTATACTTTGAGAACCAATTTCTATGAGAAGTCATGTGAAAATTTGCACCTAAATCTATCAACCACACATCATCAGATGCATGGGCTTCCAAGGCTACAATCAATGCTTCTCCATCATCTTGGGATGATTTCTCATATTCTAAATTAGAGAAAGAATTGTTTTTCTTCTTCTCCTCCTTCTTGCAATCTTTCTGAATGTGACTAGTTTCACCACAGTTCCAACATTTTTCCTTGGACTTCTTACTATGAGACTTAGATCTCCCCAGAGACTTTGACTTAGATTTCTTGTCTTTCTTTTTTCTTCTGTCCTTTGGTCTGCCACAAATTGCAAGGGCCTCCTTGACCATCTCAGAAGACTTCCTTCACATCTCTTCAGATAATAATGAGGTAACAACCCCATCCATCTTAAAGGTGGAAGTAGTGCTTCCAATAGCCATTACCAGATGATCCCAAGAGTCTGAAAATGAACACAAAAGAAGCATGCAATGGTATTTTTCATCAATATTGTCTCCAACGGAACCCAATTATGCAACCAACATGCTAACAAAGTTCAGGTGATTTGCAATAGATCCTCCATCTTCCATTTTTGTGCATAATACATCTTTTTTTCTCGGGAAAAGCTTGTTTACCAAGGATTTAGCCTGATAGACATCACCAAGCTTCTTCCATAGAGAAGAAAAAGTTTTCTCTTCATGGACATTCAGGAGGATGGAATTAGCCAAATAGAGTCTAATAAGACCCTTGGCTTTCCTATCCATGAGATCCCAATCCTCTTGTTTCATGCCTTGTGGCATTGTTCTAGAAACTGTAAGCCATAGGTCACAGTCTGCAAGCATGTCTTCCATTTTGAGCTTCCACAACTCAAAATTATCGTCATTAAACTTCTCCATCTCAATCCTCCTAGATGTGTCTACCATCTCTTTCATGCAACAAGGTAAAGAAACACACACTTCTGCAAAAACTCCCACTAAAACAAAGGTTAGCTTAAAAAAACCTTCTAACTCAACAATGGAACCAAGGCTGGCCAAGCTCTAATACCAATTGAAATGAAGCCAAGTGAGTGGAAACAACTTCCTACACTAATCTAATTAGGGGAGAGTTACAAAAAAAATCTTTTAACACCTTATATAGTTACAGTAATGAGAAGCACATATGAATAATGGAATAGAACAAGTACACAAAACAACATACACAAAATATAAATGGGGAAAACCCTTTCAGATAAAAAACCCCACCCTCCAAAAGCACAATACTTCTATATTAATTCAAATAGGAGTTACAATGCATCCCAAGTACAAATATTCTACACAAGTGCTTCATCACAAACACCTGTTTTAGAGTTAAGTTGACAACACTTCGTTACCTACAAAACAAAATATGCATTCTACAATGCAAGGCACTCATTTTATAGAGAAATACAAGCTTCAAGAAGCATCTAGAAGGAGAGGGGAATCCAAATCCACATGGCATAATATCCCATGCCATAAACATGCATTTGGACACATGTACAACATTCCCTTACACCCCTTACAATAGTCAAACATGCAAATATTCCTTCCTCAAGCTTGGGCACCTAGAATATGCTAAAAATAGCTTATGGTAGATGCCTTACACATGTTATGACTTTCATAGAATTTATCATAGCTGACGACACTTATAGCTGTAAGAGAATTTTTCATAACTGGCTAAAAGTAGTCGATTCTCTTACATCTTGTCATAACCCAACTTAGGCACCAACTTTCTCCCATGCATTCAATGATGCCTTATGAAATGTCATAGAATCTATCATATGTCATAGATTCCAAAGTGGGATGCCTATGTCCACATGGGATGATTATGTGTCATCCAGTCACTTCCAACGGGGATGCCACCTAGCTGGTGGATCCAATTTGTGACGTGACACCATAGGCAATTAAATAATACAAATAAATACATTAATACATCAAATTAGATCAATATTAAGACTCTAAGGTTGAGACATCTTAATCCCAACAATTAGATCATCTTAGTACACAACCAATTTCCATCTATTAGGCATGGAAAGACAACATACATGGCCCATCAAAAAGTAGCCCCAACATTCTTCAACTTGAATGGAATTCTAACATATACATGTTCCCTATGGCATGGTAATTGTTGTCTTTTGTCGCACGAAATATTTGTCCATAACCTAATTCTATATTCAAAAGATATCCATCATAAACATCATCTTTGAACCTACTACTTGCTGCAATAAATGATCCATATTGGGTAGTGCATAGTTGTCCTTGAGAGACAGACTAAATATTTAAATTTATGAAATCCACACATAGTTTGACATAACCATTATTTTTACTATTTGGAACAAGGTTAGATGCCCACTTAGAGTGTTTGATTGGATTAATGATACCTCCTTTCAACTTCATTAATTATTTTTGTGTTTGACAAGAAATAGTAGGTTTAATGGGATATTTCTTTTGTCTGAATGGTTTTGGATCAGGTTCCAAAGGAATGGAATGTTGAAATAATCTTTCTTGTAAGCCTTTAATTCATCATAAGACCAAGAAAAGGATTTTTATATTTTCTTAACAATGTAATCAACATTTTCTTCTTTGTTGGTTTCAACTTCTTACTAATATAAATCATCTTAGGAGCTAACTCAATTCCTAGATTTACACCTTCTATATCTTCTTCTTTTACAAGCTTACTTCTTGAATTACAATAATCAACACTATTGAAAATTCTCTCCAAGGCAACAAGATCTCTAGGAATTATATTAGTTTTTAGTTGTATGATATCATTCCCAAAAAGAGTTTCCTTACCTTCCTCATCCTTTTCTACCATGGGTTTCCAGTCAATTTATTGGTTCTCAAAATGATTTATGAAATTCAAGAACTCATAAATTTATTGTTCATCATTGAAGACTGAAGACCTACCAATTATATATGTTATAAGGAATGTTGGGCCTAGTTAGAATTTCAACACCATACTTATTGTTACTTGGGGCAACAAATGCATCAAATTTTGAAGCTAGTGCAGAAAATGCATCAACAACCACATTAGTGTATCTTTTTGAAATGTAGGGGAAAAGGAGAGGGTGTCCTAACAAGGTGTCCTTTTAATTCCACAATGGGATCCAAAGGGATCCTTAAGAATACTCTCTTTCTCCTATGGCCATTTCATTAGGAAAGAGATCACAAGGTGTAATGATTGACTTTCAACCTCAATGGCGAGTCAATTAGACCTAGATCTCAGTCCTTTAAAATAATATGGAAGATTTGAAACCTAATTAAATGATTTGCAATGTTAAAACTAAATGCACAATAAGAACTAGATGATAAAATTCAAGGTTTTGAAGATACATAAATCAATTTGACAATTCGCAAGCAAATTTGAGAAGGGTTTTTACACATGTACCTAGCATAAAAGTTGATTCTGAGCACTGTTGAAGGACAGGTTTTCCCAAGGGTGAATGGATCCTAGTTAGGGCTTCCAAAAATACTTTTTGCATTCCTTTGAAGTAAGATCTGAGATGTTATTTTGTATAGGTTTCACTGTCTGAAAGCCATAAATAAATTATGAACTTGAGTTTCCATGATTTGACAACAATGAATGCAACAAATGCAACAATTTAAAATTTCTCTTCAAGATCTTCAATCCTTCTTCAACCTATAATCTACACATACACAAAGAGGGAGAAGGTGTTTTATTTGTTTGGGGGTTTGCCTTGGTCAAACCCCAAGTTTGGTAATTAAGCCTTGATAAACAAATAATGACAATGGAAGGCAACGATGAATGAAACAATACTTACTTACAACTCACCAAACCTTTAATGGTTGTCCTTGGAGAATTGAAGTCAGACACATCACTCCCAAATTGATCTTGCTTTG
The DNA here is from genome assembly GCA_007258455.2 of Sequoia sempervirens. Classification (NCBI taxonomy): domain Eukaryota; kingdom Viridiplantae; phylum Streptophyta; class Pinopsida; order Cupressales; family Cupressaceae; genus Sequoia; species Sequoia sempervirens. Next base: position 472,896,780 of record VDFB02047230.1, read on the forward strand.
CTTGATTGATTGGACACTTGAAAATGCTTGGATGCTTTAGGATCAACAATGCATAGTAGCCTTCACAAGATGACATGAATGGACATGAACTTTGACATGATGATTAGGATCTTGATTTGCTACAACAAATGACTAATAAATCTACTCTTGAATGCTCTTGACAATGATATTTGATCATAGGATTTCTCTCATAAAGTTTCTCACTAAGTGTTCTTGCTAGTTAGATTTCAAATGATCAAATGACTATGTATTCATTCGTGTTTATCTAATCTTGTGAAAATTAGATTCCAAAATCCAACAATTGCATATGAAATTTGAATCATTAAAATACTGCCAAAAAAATATTTTAAAATGGGTCATGACACTTAAGGAGGACCCACTCACCCATGGGTGAATGGGTCCTGGCCTAAAATTCTAGGACACTCATTCTCCAATGTCATTTATTTATTAATTTCATTAATTAAATGTTGGTTTCCCTTTTAAAAAATGGGTTAAATAATGATTTTGAATGCATAATTTAGCTAATTAGAAGCTTAATTAAGTCCAATTAGTTAAGGAACCCAAAAAAAGTGTGAAATTGTAAAGGGTATACAATTTCCTACACTACATTTAGCCCCCACTTTAGTAAGAGTATGAACTTACACTCAAACTCACACTAAAGTAGACAAATATGTGCCAATAGAGATCCAAGTGTACAAATGTTGATGGGATAGGATGAAAATGATCAAGGAGGATGATCAAGCCCCCAGGATCCAAGATCCCATGGAAAACTAACATAACGATAAAGGGACACACAAGATGTGTAAGATACAAGCAACAAAACAAGATACACAAGCATACAATGTTAAAGATAATGCGAAAGGGATGGACTAGCAAGTTGTGTTATGCTACGTCCATCAAATACGCTCACAAGGGCTAGTGCAGTTTGATATACATTAGGTGAGCCTCAAATGTTGAGAAACACACACTAGGTCTACAAGGTGTGAACTCACAACAAGGTGGAAGATGGAAAATTCATGCTAGGTCTACAAGCCTTCCATGCATCAACCATATACCAAAATTTATACTCCCTGATAACTTTGATAAGGTGCCATGTGATACTTGTAAAATCATAGCATACTCAAGTTATTGCCATATATCAATAACATCATTTTCATGTATCAGCTTCTTTAAAGCACAACACTCATCAGTAAGATTCCCAAGAGTTCTATGATATACACAGTAATACATGTTTGCACTTTTCCCTTTTTTTTCTTGAATAGGTGGTAATGTAATCAATCCTAGACAGAGAAGTTTATCCATTTTTCATTCAGTCTCGATTATAGTATGTAAAAATGGTAGCTTCTTAAGTTTATAAGGCTTGGGTTTCTTACTTGATTGGGCAATTAGTTGATATGGAGGGAGAGGATCTTGATATCCTAATCCCTTGGTATCTTCTGATGGTGCTTGTTCTAACCATTTATGGATCTCATGTTCATTTGTCATGTCACATCCTTGTTTACTTAAGATTCCAAAGCCTTGACCATAAATCTCTTCTAGGTTGATAGGTGCATTGGTGACTTTATGAGCATAGGATAGAAGAGTATCAATGTTGACATTGTGAATAGGTTCCTTCATGCTTGATGGTTGAGGCTTTCTTTGTGATTCAATTTTGGGATGCAAAAGGTTGAACATATCAAGTGGTGGGATAATAGGAAATGTTGGTTGTTGCATGGAAGGATAGAAGGTGTAGACACGTCAAATTTGCATTATACATATTCATCCGCTCAATAAATTGATCAAATGCATCACATCCATTCACCTAGTAAATCAGGTTCTTATCATCAAAAGCTCAATCATAGTTTAATTAAATAAATCAAGCTTTATTTAATTAAAATCTCAAACATGCATATTCCATCATTTTCTGAATTCAAATAAATCAAAAATCAAAGTCTTAAAAGTCAACTCAACTAATCAGCATTAAATCAGCATAATCATTATCTATTTAATCTAACCCTGATTAAATACTCACCCACTTGCATTCTCTAGATTTGGCCACTTGCACATGAAATTGCATTTAATTGATTTATCAAAATTACTTATTTTCAACTTGGCATAAAGGGAGAATATTCTCCAAGTTTGAATTTCCCCCCAAGTGGACATGTACACCCAACAGAGCATTTATGAGGCCTTACATGTCTCTTACATGTCCCCTTCCAAAGTCAAACTCAGCATTTATTGGAAAATTTGAATTCAAATTTTCCCCCTCATGGGCACTCTTCCCAAATCTTGCACATGCATCAACCACTCACATGATGACAAGTGTCCTTATCTCATTGGCAGAATCTTTAGTCCCACATTGGTCCCTCTTCAACAATCTTAGCATTTGAAATCTTCAAATAGAGGCTTCAACATTGAGCAAATCCTCCACAATCTTTATGCAAAGTCACTCTCTTGGTTTGAGAACTGATTTTGCTCATCATCACTCCACCATCTTCATAGCATTTTCATCTTAAGCTATCAATCAAGGATTGGGAAAGGGTCACTAGCACATGTGACACCAATCCAACTATGGAATAGGTAGCTTGCTTTTGTTTTCATAATGTTTTAGTCTTTTTATCATCATTTGTGGCATTTTGAAAGCATTTGTAATGGATTTCATAGAGGTATTTTGATAGAGTTTGCAAGACACTAACCCATTGTTTGAAGTTTAGTTGTTTGCAAATTTTAAAAGGATGCCTACAGAAGGATGCCTTGTTCTTGATGTGAGTGTTCCAAGGCCTTCTTGCACAACTAGCTAAGAAGAATTTTCTTTGTCTTCATCCAGGAACCTGATATCTTCTAGGTTCTTGTTAGGCTTAGATAACTAACTAAGTCCTGTTCCAACTCCTCTCCAAGAGTTTCACACCTTGTGCTTCACCTTGAAAGACTAACACCACTTTGAACTGGCAAACTCTCTCCTACACTTAGAAGACTCTAAGTGCCAACATCACACAAAACCTTGAACTGATTATAGGGGTGCCAAACATATAGGAAACATGCCATATACATCCAACTGGATCCATCTTGGGGAATCTTCAACCTTCTTTCTTACCGGTTTCAAGATTTGGTCTTGAGGAGGCCTAATTCCTTGTAGCCCTTGATAGTGACCTTTTTCTCATTCCTGCCCAAACTTTCCAAACAATCTAAAAAAAAAATTCCACATTCGAATACCCTTTTTGATCCTCTAAAAGATTCACAAGGTTTCAAACCCCTAAGCCCTCCGTACACTAGTTTCCTATTATCTAGGTCAAATAGGGCTAAAAGACCTAATTGCTAGGATTCTTCTGATCTCTTGCTCATCACTTAAACAAATGGATTGATAGGACCTCAATCCTTCTAACATGCTAAGATATGACTATACCCTACTTGGAACTGTACTTGTTCTGTATTGTACCTCAATCCCCTGCTTATATTCTTCAATTCTTCACTGTCAAACCTCTAACCAGGCACTCTAAGCTCGCCTAGGGTTTGTTATTACACACTGCTGCTCGAATCTTCATGACTCCTAACCCTAAATATGTATAGACTAATGGCTCCCCTAACATATCCATCTATTCTTAGGAAGATCCCGTGGTTAGATTTCATGGGGGAGCCATAAAAAGACAAACTGGTCAGGACAAGACCAGTAAAACCCTTAGACCTTAACTTATTTAAACAAGACCCTAATTTAACTCAAATCAAATTTCTTACAGAAGGAAAAATGCTTGGAACTACCCTGTGAACACAAATCCAATACCAAATCGAAACATCTAGCTCATTTAATATCACTGTCACTTCAAAACATTCGGTAAACACAGAAATTGCAGAGTTCTTTTTCTATTTCAACAAACAAAAAACTTGATTACAAAAGACTAACTACTTGCATTCGAGCCTCCTTCTCTCATAGATTCCATTTACCATGTTTTTAGGGTGTGTTGGTCGATCCCCCACTCCTATCTTTTAGGGGATCCAAGGTAACCGAGTTGCATGCAACATTTGCCATAATGGAAAATGTTGTCATGACAACTTTGTAACAACATTTGGCAACTTGTCCCTATGCCATCTTCCTAACTCTTAGGACCTCTACCTCCCATATTTCGAGCAACCAACTCCACTAACGGCCTCATGGTATCTTTCTAACATCATTCATGTGTTTAGAACACATTTAAGACTCAAAATCCCAACTTAAGCTACTAAGCTAAGCAAAGCAAAAATTATTAACTATGACTAAACTTTGGTGACCTTAGTCCTAATGACTAATTCACTTAACCACAGTAATGACCTTCTAAGGTCCAAAACAAACACACTATACTCTGACTTGGCTAATGTCAGATACAAGCCAAAATATTCTAACTATGGAGGTTAGCCTAGATGTGCTCCTGCACCAGTTCTCAAGGTTATGCAAAAACATTTGTATGGATTATTACATGTTATCTTTACCTTGGCCTAAGATATCTATCTCACAAGGAAAAATTTATTAGGAGGTGAAGACTCATGAATGTGCTCAATTGTATTAGGATCATCACTAAAAACACAACTTGAAACATCAACCAAAGAATTTAAGGACATCCATATTTATAATTTGTCATATTTTATGGTGCAACAAGTTCTATATAACCATATTTTAATGTGAAACAAGTTGTAAACAAATAAATGTAAATAATTGTTTTCTACTTTGTTTAGAGTAGGCAATATTGTTTCCATACAAATAAATGTAAATAACATCCATATGGATCTAAGGACATCCATATTTATAATTTTTCATATTTTATGGTGCAACAAGTTCTATTTAACCATATTTTAATATGAAACAAGTTGTAAACAAATAAATGTAAATAATTGTTTTCTACTTTGTTTAGAGTAGGCAATATTGTTTCCATACAACCTAGCTTACATGTTGAACTATCTTGGCCTGTATTGATTGCATGATATGCACAAAATGGATTTTTTGAAAAGGTTTTCAAATAACCTTTAATATAATTCTCCATGCCTATGCTAAAATGGATGCATTGGTACAAAACATGGACATCCAACAAACTATAATGCAAGGGTGATTTATGTCAGCTATTATAGTTGGAAATGCTAGAGTGGACCTGTATGCAAAATGTGGAAGCATAGTGTAACAACTACCAAATAACCATTAATAGAATATGATAATTAATGAATAAAGTAAACATAATCCAGAGTTGGTTCAAGCACTTGACAAAAGTATTTTGTTTTCAAAATATATAAATGAGTATATAATAATCATAATGGTGCAATTCTATGCACAACACTTTATCATAATTGTACAACTTGATTTAATTTATGAACATATGCAAACATACACACCTAAAAATCATATTAATGACATGTGCAAAAATTTAAAATATATTAGCCATGTTCTTCCAAAAATAAATTTAGAACTATAATTGACAATGTACAAGCAAATAAGTAAGAGTCGTCTACTCCTTCAATAGTAATACACGAGATAAATACTATATCACCATTTTCATTACAAAACTTCTCCCATTCCTTTTTGTGTCTTAAAGAAAAAGAGAGAGAGAGAGCATCATCAAGGTGATATCCACCATACCATGCAACATTAGCTTCCTTGTGCTACTCCACTAGAGAAGCTCGATCCATCACAAAGGATCTAGCAATGTGTGGCCAACATACATGATGGAATCTAGTTCACTATGTGAACCATTGATGGCCTACTATGCATATATGCTCATGCATCATATGTTCAAGAACATATGCCCATTTGATACACAAATTATGGAAGAGAATGTAGCTCGACCAATAAACACACTTATAAATACTAATCAATGACAATAATGTCTATAGCACAATTTTTTTGATCATCTCATTATGATATATTGACATTCTATATGATGGATAAAATAATAGCCAAAAGACAAGTCTCAAATTGACATTAGTTCCAATTATATAATTCCAAGGAAATAGCATTCACTGATTAGTATGCCAAGAATGTTACTCCATGACCAACATGTTCCCTAAACCCACTCACTACTAGGTGATTTAGGAACCAAAGGTCTTATTTCCTCATTTATTAATTCCCAAGCCTAGAACCCTTCCTTAGAATCTAACAAAAGATTAATAAATAAAATTTATCCATACTCATATCATTATATTCTTAAATAATGATATTAACCATTAACTTTACAAACTTACATCATTTAAATCAATTCACAACTTTTGAAATATATTGATTGCAACAAAAAGGGCAGCGTTTAAACAATTATAAATTCCATTTCCCTTGGAAAAAATTAAAAATTCAATATGTTCTAAAAAGGTGAAAGAACAAAGAATAAAACCTAGAAAGCATTGAGCGAGAAACCCGAACACGTGCGAGCAATTTTCTCTACAATTCAGCTCATTAGTTTTCTATCAAACAATAACAGTTTGAGGAATAGAATGTATCTATTATTACAATAAGGTTACTTCAAAGGTTGAGTGACTTTGCAACCCTTCACTAATCACAAATGAGTTATGACTTATAAGGTTTGTCTACTAGAAAAATATCCTCATGGCCCATGATGATGGGAATGTACATAGGTAAGACAACCTAGAAAAAAGGCAATGCAAACATAGATGGCATAGCCAAGATAAACAATATTCAAGCCAACAATGCTACACATTGTTGTAGTTTCTTCCTTAATTAGATATGATAATAACCAAAACATAAGCTCTATTTACAAGACAAGGTAATTTCTTGATAGAAGTTGAAGCTATTGACAATATTAAATTATAGTTAGCACATATTTATCAAAAAACCATGTAGGTCTTCTCTCTTAATCTAGAAAAAGGAAACCTCCCACAAAAGGAATGTGTTCCCTAAGGAGAAAGACACAACTAATTAAATGAACTTGGAAAGAATGACTATCAAATCAAGGCATATATCATAATATAACTAGGGCATACTCAACATATATCAAATCATACAATTTATAACAACTCAACCATTATAACATCATTGAAAAGAAAGCATATACTTAAAGAATTCCATTTTAAAAAATGTATAGTCTATTATCCTTGAGATTATATCTTCTTGTCTTGAGGGTTCTAAGATAACAACTAGTGACCCCAAAATTTTGTATTTCAACATTCAGTTAACTGTCCTTCTAAGACAACTAGTTAACAAAGATATAACAACCTTGTCAAACAAGATGATGAAATTAATTTTCACCAAGTGTTTGGGCTGCTTGCTATGGAGTTAAACAAAAGAAAATTAAATTCTCTATCCAACATAAATAGATAACTAAATATCTAAGTTGATATAGTTGTTAAAAATCATTATTCTAGCCAGCATGGGTATACTCACACTTCAAAAAGAACTGCAGGCTTGGAAAGCAATGGTTGGTTAACCTTGAAGAGGATGCGAATTATCACAATTTTGAAAAGCATACTCCTTTCAACCTCTAGTTAATTAATAGGGAATTAAAATTCTCAATTTCCCAAGATACTTTTGCAGGGATTGCAAGGAGAAAGGTAAGTAAAATATTCGACTATAATAAAAGGAACTAGGGAGCAAAAAAATGTGAAGTTTAAGAATGGAGAAATTACCCATACAAACTATTTCATAGTGGTTTTAACATTTGAATTCTAGACTCCAGCTTACATCTTGCTTTGCCAAATTTCATCCTTATTAAAAATTAAAAATGTCATGTGAAAAATACTACTTGTCGTTCTGTTATCGAGGATTGGAATAAAGTAAAGCCAACAAAACTTAAAGAATGCACGATATTAAAGGAAATATAAAACTCCACCTCAATATTAAGAAACATTTGGTAAAGAAAGGGAGTTAATGCATCAATTTAATTTAGTTTCCAACCATGATAACTAAATTTAAAAGCAAAATATAGTACATAAGCATAATGAGCTACAATCACCTAAACCTTACAAGCAACAAGGAACTACAGTCAACTAAATCTTTATAAATAGCAAGTTACTACAGGCGTTGTACTAACCTGAATTTTTTTTCTCAGATTTTGATCGAAAAGCCTGCACAATTAATCCTTCAACGACCAAAGAGTCCACATCAATTAACTTCTTTCCTCTGATTGCATCTCTTGATTTAATATAATGCAAGATATGAATACTATAATTTTAGAGGCATGCAAAAACGTGGAAGCATGAAAGGGCACTGGAAATTGTTGCCAAAAATCTTTCAACCAAATCCTGTATCCTCTTTTTTTATTTATTTAGGAAATACACTCCTAAATTCATAGATAGGACTTAGAATTTACACGCAAATGCAATTGACAGGTGTAATTTCATATTTACACCCTTTGCTAGCATAAGCCGCAACATATATGCATACAAATTTTGAAGGCATCAACAAGGCATGGGGGAAGGGAGAATTGGTGGAGCTTATTATATATAAATAATTTTGAATTACTATTTTGAAAACTTTTCAATCTTTTACATTAAGATCTAATATTATTTTACTTTATCCATTTTTAAAATAATCTCTAAATAAAATAAAAGAACTTATAATGTTCTTATTAATTATAATATTATTTATTAATAATATTAATTTTATTCTTTTATTATAATAATTAAATTAAAGAAAGATGTTAATTGCATTTCCCATGCCAACTTTCATTTTGTTTGGGCTCTATTTTGGTAGACAATCTAAATACAATTATGTATCAACAAGTAACACACTCTTGTGCTAAGTTGGGTTCATGACCTTCGTCAACACAAGCTCTTCGAGTATTATTTAATTTATCGAGATTTATATAAAGACATCTTGTTCCCATGTAAATAAATATATGCATCATTCATAAAATAATATAATTATCCAATAACGAAACCCAAAATTTCTAGCTCATTCACATGCATGCAACCTAACTACATGATTCTAGGTGAGTGTGTGTGTTGATTCCATCATGACAAGTTACCTCCATTGGCTAGAACCTTTTCCTCAATGATACTCTCTCTCCAACCTGAGATAATTTAAATGATTCCTGTCACACTTGCACAATTAGTTTTCACCATAAGTATTTTTATTTATGCTTCAACAACACTTAATGTAATCAAATTGTCTACCTAATTATTTTCATTTAAACAATTGGTACAATAATCCAATGATTAAGCTCTAGGCTAACTAAATGAGATGTGACACATAGACAAGGTGATCAGTTGTTTAACAAAATGCTTCAAACAAACTTAGAAATGTGGTTTCATGGTATGCCATGGTTGCATGATATGCAAAAAATGGATATTTTAAAAGGATTTACAAAACTTCAAGGAAATGCAAATGGGAGATGCAAAGCCATATTCCATAGAATTTACCATCAATCTGCCTACTTGTGTCAAAATGGGAACTTTGGAATATAATACGTTTACAATTTTTGAATGATTAGTAGATTTTTTTTCCACAATATAAATATTATTATTAAGATTTTACAATTTTTTGCATGATTGTTGATAGTGGGTAAGTTTGGATGAGTTGTTGGTGTTCTTATTATGAGAAGAGACGACGACTGAGTGCCCAACTACAAGATTTTTTATTCAATATTCTCCACTACCCCTCTATCCCCATAACATAATCAATCAAAGGTCATGTTTCAAATCGAGACCCCAACCATAAATCAAACATATTGCATAGATAAGATTGATTTCCCAACTCCTGCTTTATTGAAACCCACCTACCTTTGTTGATGTCTTTATTTATTGAACTTTGGTGAATAAGATTTCAAGATTTGGGAAAATATAATACAACTTCTTCAATTCATTCCTATTTTTCTCTCAAGCATTCCAAATGTCAGATTGTGAATCCAATTCATGAGAGTGCGGATGCAAGCTACCCATGACTCAATAGATATGACACACATTAGCCCGTGGCCATGGGTGCTGATTTACACTTCTTGCCTACTGTTCATGCTCTATACACATCTAGCCACTAGCAAGAAACATATATGCAACTACTGAGCATTGCCATGTCTAAACATGTGTCCATACCCCATTTCCCTAATTCCATGCAAAACATATCTTTGCCACTCAACACTCAATCTAAGAAAATTAATAAATAATTATAAAAATATAATTTTATATTTAATAATAATTTAATACTTATTAATTTATTATAATATAAATATAATATAATATAATATAAAAACAATATTATTAATAATTTTATTTCACATCGATGGGGAACAATCATATTGGTGAGATCACTCGAATATCTAGATAGAGAGGTTCCCTTGAATGCTTAAAGATCCTCACAATGACAATGGAGACAATATAATTTTATATTTAAATTAATGATTTAATACAAATTGTTATTAATTTATAGTATTATAATATATAATAATACATTATATAAATATAAATATTATATATTATATAATATATTTATATAATATTATATTTTATAATATATAAATAATATATTATATTATTTATATGTTTATATTATATTATTTATTTATTTTAAGGTCTTGTTGGTGCATAGATTGATTCTAGTCGAGATGAGAAAGTTCACATTGAATTTAAAGTAAACAATGTTTAATGTACAAGAGGACAAAAACTTGAGAGGTTAGAAGAGATATTAAGGTGTGGTTAGGCTATAAGGTATCATTAAGGAAAATTGGTGTTAAATGCATAAGAAGATAAAGTTTATATTTTTTATAGGCATGTGTTTTGCACAAAGTAAATGGAGTTAAATTTGGGAGAAAACAATAAAGATTTTAAAATTTACTTTTAGTGATACTAAGTTTTCCTAGATGTTGCATGAAGAGGAAACAACACAAAAGTTCAACCAAAAAACAATAAATGATTATGAGATATTGTAAACGATATCAAGGTCTTCAAAGGTTTGATGGGATAATGATGCTAATTACGAAGAAAAAACAAAGATTTCCACTTACATTTTAGGGTTTGAGAAAATGGAGTCAAATGCATAAGGAAAGAAGATACATAAGTGCATGTCACTAGCAGGTTGGAGTCACATTCATTCCTAACAACATAGTTATTTGGAACTTGATTATTCTTGCAAGTTGCCCTATAGTAACTCTATTGGAAAATTGATAGAGAGAGCCACTCAAGCTGAAGCCCTTGATGACAAATTGATTTATGGCGAACTTATTGTTGAAGATGATGTTTATTTTATTTGTCACAATATAAGCTCTAGTTAGGAACCAAAACCATTTCCCTACATCTTCTACTTCAATCCATTCACAATAAAGAATTATATTAGTTTCCAATTAAAATTTGATTTTTAGGCCTGAGGCGAGGAATGTTTCTACTACCTAAAACATATTTTTATAGACCACAAGTAGAAGGCATGGCATATAGTGGAGATTGTCATGTAGAGATGCATGTGCAACTAAACAAAAACTCCAAATAGCCCTAGCCAACACATTACCAATATAAATATCTTATACCTATAGTTTAGGTTGCAAAAAAAGGGTCATAAATAAATAGATAATAGTGATATTATAATATTGACAACATTCCCACATGTTGCTCTCACAAGTGAAGCTGTGCCAGGTAGTGGAGGGAGTGAAGTCAAAGCAAAATGAACATAATTTTATAAAATTTATTAGGAACCTATTGTTGTAGTCTTAAGTCACTTGATGGGTGTTTAATTCCTTGACATAGTTTATATATATTAAATATAAATATAATACAATTAATATAATATTGTAATGTCATAAATTGCACCCCTTGCAATTTCTCATACATTCTTGTATCCACTTTAGTGTCCACTCCCTTAGCACTTGTGTCGGCTCATTTTAGCCCCTACATCAGCCTTTTCCCTTCTTAGGATGCTTAGGACCCCTTTTCAGCAGCCACCCTTGTGCGTCAACTTTCTCTCAAACCTTGGGATTTTCTTGTTCTCGTCATTTTGTAGTGTGATGTGTTTGGAAACTAGCGCGTCACGCGGACGTCCATGCACCACAATAGCGTTCTGTGATATTTCGATGTTCAAACAATTATTTTTGAGTGCCTTGCTACTTATTAGCTACTTTTATTAGTGGTAATGGCCTGTGACGCCTTGTACCGCATCAAGAACCTTCTTTTCCCTTCAATTCTCTCTTTTAAATCTATCTATTTCATTCTATTGCTCTCTCTGGTCTCTCTGTCATTTTTCTCTCTAGCTTCTTGGATTCTCTCTTGGACATTCTCCTGCCTTGCTCTTGCTATCTTGCTTGCACAACTCTCTACAGCTAGCTACAATAGCACTCTCATGTTCTTACAACACTCTATACAACTCTCTTGCCTCTCACAACATTGTCTCTCACCTTGGCTTCCTCAAGTCTTACAGGTGATATCTATCTTGTGCCTCGTATCTTTGAGCATCTTGGGATTTGTCACATCCCTAATCTATTACATCTCTATTTCATGATGTGTTCTCCTCCTTGAGCAGGGTTTGCTTTTATCACTCTTGCACTCATTTCATTTTTTCTTATTATTTCTCTCTATCTATCTAGCTTCCCATGGAGGTGGGAACATCAAAACGAGGGTGTTACTGAGGCAAGCCCCTAAACAACCCCAACATTTTTCCCTAGATCTTATGCGTGTAGGTGTTGAAGATATCCACTTGTTGGAGGCTTCATTACTTGGGTTGTTGTAAGTCCTTTCTTTCTTCTCATCAGCTTTATCATTTACATTTTACTTAGTTAGTTTACTTTACTTTATTTCAGCTTCGCTGTTCTATGTTACTTTCTCGCATTCCAAGATTTCTTCATAGTCATAGTAGAAGTAGTCATTTGGCTATTTTCTGTGACATTCTCAATTTTCAGTCCATATGAGATGCCATCGCACCTTTGGGAATCCAACGTGTCGCACTACCGTCCATGTGCTACATTGATGTCCTTTGGTCAAAAGCTTGCTAGTCTATCCAGAAAATCTATGTGACTTGCTCTTTTTGATCTTAGAACTCTCGCCTTTTTATCCTGTCACTTGAACATTATTCCTTGAGGTAGTTTAGGGTAGTTCATTCCATGGGGAATCTCTTGAGAACAAAGAGACTCGTGAGCAGTGAATCCCCCTTCTCTACAAATATATAATATATTATTTATATATTTATATTATATATGTTATATTATATTATATTATATGTGAATTTATCATATTGTCTTACTATATAATAATATAATATATGCTTGCTCTTACAATTCAATTCTTTTTCCTTATAATTGCATTTGTTGTGTATACAGGTGAGTGCAATACAAGTCTAAGAAAATATTGTTGATCCAGTCAAATATCTACCACAACAATGCCCATCACTACGATGACACACAATGTCATATGCACTTCTTAGCCTTGAAGGATTCATGCTAACCTAGAGTTTATCAAGATGAACATCTGTCCCCATTAAATGGAACTACTACACCAACCAGTAATACTATTACTATACTATAAATATAGGTACTCGCCACTATGTGGTTGGTACTATTGGTGACCAATACACATCCGAAACTAGGCAAAATTTTGACAAAAGTGAACTTATATCTACTAAGTTTCTGTAATATAGGATGCCTAAGACATCCAAAATAGGATGAAAATTTTGCAATAGTGAGCTTTATAGGGAAAAGTCACATAAATTGTAATTTAAATCTTTTACAAAAATTGCAATTTAAATCTTTGTCTATTAAGTGACTCAAATATTACACATGATCATGTAGGTCATCGTCTATTTGAACATATTCATATACCCTTCATAGTTGTGCAATATGCACATGTCAACCAGATTCCTACCAATAGCACATATTGCTTCAACACTTGCAACGTCTTCACACATTGAAGAGAACCCTTTAACATTACAATAGATCTTATCATAACCCAAACTTCCACAATATCCATGATTGCCTCAAATCTTCATAGTATTCCCATACCTTTCAAAATCTTGCAACTTCCCCACCTCACTGAATTTCTGCAATGGCTCAAAAAGGCTTGAAAGGTTAATTTTTAAAAGAAGAGACCCATGTTTTACACTCAAATTGTAGTTTCATGGCATTTTGAGGATTGTAGATGGTAATGTCTCTAGTGTTGTACTAATTTATCGCAAAACTATTCTTTGTGTAAAAAATAGATTATATGAGTTATTTATTAGCTCTTTTTATGTGCATTAGATGCTATTACTACTACTACTATTACTATTATTACTACAATATTATAGAGGTAGGTACTCACCACTACTTGGCACTTATTTGAAATTACATATTTTTTAGAGGAATTTAAATATGCAACCATATTAAACTTTTGATTTCATCTTCACATACTTTGTCCTACACATAGCTACAAATTTATAAGGTCTATAGTGAGCAAAATCAAACATGCAATATGTCTTATTTGCAATGAAGATTCCAAGATATCCATCCCTATTCCTTCATAAACATTAAATAAACAAACCACTATTTGTAAACATCCTATTATATTGGTTTGATTATACACTCCTCCATTAGACTTTTTGGTAACACTCCTAATAATCCAAATATCAATTCAATTTATTTTTAAAACTTATTATTTCTCTTCATGATTTAAAAACATAATTATGATGATAATTAAAAACTAAAAGACATATTTTCAATAAAATTCATTAAATTTAAATTAAAAAAATAATATTAAAATAATAATTCATATAATAAAATTTTAAAACAAATAAAAACCTTAAAATATAGATTATAAGACCATCTTTAAAGAAAAAATTGCCAGTTTTTAAACCATCACACGTCTTAATGACTATAAAACAACTTATTTCTTTTATATTTAAAACCTTAAAAATATATAGGTAACTTAGTGCCAAAGTTATGAATGACCATCATTTAATTTCGTTTATAATTCAAATTTCTCCGCAAAATAGTTTGAAATCGTATTCCATGTAATCCAATGTTTAAATTTTTAGTTTCAACGGTACTTACCTACGTGGCATAATCTTTTTTTGGGCCAAAGAACAAAATCAGTAGCCCGCCCTTGACTCATCTCCCTTAAAACTTATGAATTCAAGAAATTGAGTCAGAAGAAAGGCGCTGAAAGTTGTCCAGGCGACAAGGAATATTCGTAAAATATCGAAGGCAATCGTAATTTATCTTCAGCTCTGCACCATTTTGAACAGGTGAGTATAAAAATAATCTCCAATGCATATTCTGTTAATGAGATTCAAGCAAGAACATAAGTTACCTTTTCATTTGAGTTATATAATTTACAAGTAGCTTCTAGATGCGGCTTGATCTCGTTAATATACTATTTCATTCAGCGTGTATCGTTCCGGGGGAAAATTAATGTAGGGTTGCTGAATAAAAAGTCTGTGGTGTGGATCAGATAATTGAGGTTTGGTAATTGGAATTAGATCTAAAATTTGTTGCAGATGTGTAATTCATGCTTGGAATTGGGTTTTTAAATTAATTTCTACACAATGATTTGAAGACATATTACAGCCGATCTGACAAGCGGTGGGTGATTGCTTTAGAAACTGAGTGGGTTTTCCTATTTCTTATCAAATATGGCTTAATCTTGCGGGAAATATAATAGACATCATTGGTTAAACATAAAGTCAGGGAAATTACACGCTAGGCCAAAAAAATGGGGCAGTGTGTGGCATGCACACCCACAAGAGTAGATGTTAGTTTTAGTTCTGTAATTAGCGGATAGGCTATATTTTGTAGCAGCTTTCACCCGGAAAGTGTTCTCACGCTAGGAAAAACAACTTTCAGGCAGTTGAAATAATCCTCGCCTCATGCCCGAAAACAAATTTTAACTCGCAACCAATATTTTCGTTTAAAAGGCTGCAAAAATCTTGCCTCGAACTCAAGAATCTAGTAGCTCTTAAACCTCGATATTTTTAGATGTTTCGTTTATTGTGAATAGATTGAAGCAGCAGTTGTAGGGAGATTGATTTTGGTTAGTGTCATTTTTAATTTTTCTTTGGTTTTGTGGGGTTTCGTAATATTTTTTTCTGCAAACTGTGCTCATATTTTCTCATCGGCATCGTTGACAACACGGCACAATTTGTGCAGAATCTTGAGGTAAGTCACTTGGCATGGTTTCAGTCAGTTTTTCTTTTTCATTTTTGAAATATGTACGCGGCCGGATCATTTTCTGTTGTGTTTTGTTTCATTCTAAAGCAATTCTGTTGTTATTTGTTAAATGAAGGCATTGGTTCTGCGGTTTTATCTATGTCTGTTTTCATAAATGTAGAGATATTTTGAACTGTGAAATGAATTTTACATTTATTTGGTGGTTTTAGATTTTTGTTTATTTTATTTTCCTTGTTCTTGAGGTTATTTTTGTGACAATTTTCCTGACAGAATTATTGAGTTACTATTGAATGGATACCAGCTACTGCGGATGCTGTAAATGCAATGGTTGTCAGAGCTATTTTACCATAGAGTAAATTGCAGAGATCGGACCATCTTCATATGTTAAACCTATCAAATTCTTCTTAACCAACCTGATACATTGTACAGCATATTTCTTTACACTTATACCTGCTCTTGTACTTTAAGACCAAATGTCACAAGGCGAGGGATTGGTGTGACACAAACGACTAAAATTTTAGAAGTTTTTGTTGAATAAGTTACAAACGGCTTGGTTTTCAGGATGTGTATATCCTCTCACATGGTTGGTTACTTGGTTTTGGGACTCAGCTGCTACAATTAGGTACCGATATGCCTTTGATATTATTACATTCTTTCCTGAAGTCATGTGTCTATGTCACTTAACAAAAACAGGGGTGCTACATTTGAAAGATTGTCTTCCCATAGACAAATAGAGTAAGCATCTCTGCTTTCACATCAATTTGGAATGATTCAACATTTAGAAGCATAGACATGATTGCGTCTGGCAGGTCTATTCTTAAAGTAGCAGGTTTCTGTAACTACAAAGAAGAATTCTCTCTCTAAAAATTTGAGCCATGCAAAGAGTCTCCTACAATCTACTTTTTATGCACCCCTAAACGGTTTTAGCTGCTTTTCACAATAGAAAGGTGCACAACGTTGTTTCTTCTTGATGTCATTTAACGCAGGTAATGTCTGTGGGCCTTAGCTTCTTCAGTCTTATTTTGACTGATGAGTTCTAACAGAGAAGTAATAAACTCAATACTTTCCACGTAAAGCATTTTTACTTTCTAGTCTTCTATACTTTGGCTCCTATGCAACCATTAATTGTTAGGTCTTGGGCTCCCACTCATTAGCCAGTTGATAGAAAATATGAAACTTGTGTCCATACTTGTACCAAACATTAGATGCATTAAAGAAAAAAACATTCCTATTGGTCCATATTCAGTCTCTGCAATTAGGCCCCAAAAACTCTATTTGTATTTTTGAAAAAAACTTTGCAGGAGTAACCTTGCAAGCACTAGTAAAATTAGTATATCCACTCCTATATATCTTTGGACCTGATGGACTGTCCTCAAATTTCAAAGCATTTTTCTTTTTATCTCAGAAACTTGGAAAAGAACCATACTCTTAACAAGTGCTTCCAATCTAGTTTGGTAATTATCATAGATTGCAAACAATAGGGCCTCAGTGGTGGGCAAGAGGTTGTTCTGTTGGCCAATCTATGGTAGCCATCATAGAGTGTAAGCTAGAGGGCATTGGTTTAGAGACGGCTCCTAGATTTACATTTTAAAAATTATGATAAACCACAATACAATTATCAAGTAGGTGTTGTTTAAACAATACAACGAGTTTACCAATTCTTCTTATATAATTAACATAATCCCATAACCCCCCAATCCAAGCTATGTCAAGCATTATAGCTCTATCAGATCTTATCTATCTTTTAACAAATCTCAGATTACTTCGCAAAGTCCATGGTCATCAATCATGTAACAACAACAATTTCGTGAATGCAAGGCTCAAAACCTACTATGATTACACTTTACTTAACCCTTTTGTGATCTTACTTTATCCTAGAGAATACATGATTTAATGGAAAAACTCTCAAAGCACCTAGGCTTGCACCCCAATACTACCACAATAACATTGATTATTCAAAACAATTTTTTCTCTTTTGAAATTGTGTTGGGGTTTACAAACTATTTGTGAATGACGCGAAGATTTGAATTCAGCATGGTGCTTTCCTAGACACAAAACCAGATGTATACTCTATATGAATAATTGGCCACTTAATAAGAAAGGAAAATAAAGCTGTGTTATTTATAGAAATATATATTTACTACTTAATAAAAAAATATAAAACAATGTGTATAATTTAGTAAAGAAGCGCCCATAGTTGCTCCTCACTAGTCTTTGCGTTCTCCTTAGTTCACGCAAATAAATTCTTTGCATAAAAAAGTTTTGCTGCAAATTGCTCATAATTTAGTAAGTTTACTTTGTGGAAAGAAATTAAATAATATATAACTAGTGTAGATATATCAATGTTCCACAGAGTTTCGGGGACGAGGACGGGGGGACGGCGGGGGACGTGTTTCCGGGATGGGAGACGGGGGGCCTAAATTGGGGGACGCGAGGGGGACGGCGGGGGGGTGGCGCTAAAATACATATAGTACTTGAAAATTAAAACTTAAAAGATTAATAATTTAATTGTCTAAACTCTAAACACAATAACACATTGCAATTGCCAATAATATATCATTTCATTGACATTGGAAAATGCAACAAGAACTATAAGTCTATATGTTTCATAATTTGAGTTTCATAATCATGATTCATGAATCATAATTTGATAATTACAATCAAGTATCACTGTATTATCAATGTTCAAACTTCAAACTTCAAACTTCCAAAACAGAGTACAAGTAACAAAATACTGAAAATAGTAAATACTAATAGACTAATAGTAAATCAAAATGGCTCCAGGCTAATGGCCTGATGCTGCTAATGATCTAATCATCTCCAAGCTCCATGCCAATCTCCTCATCACTAGAACTGCTAGACTCCGCATGCTGAAGCTCATCTAAGCCAATACCAACCAGCCCTGTCTCTGTAGGATCATCATCTATCTGTGATGGCTCTTCTGGCTCTACATCCCATCTGGCTGCTGGACTCTCCTTGTATGTAGTTGTGTTGCGGTCAACTAGACGTAAGGCACTATGTACAGCCACAAGCTTCTCTGCCCTCCTAGAAGTAAGCCTGTTCCTCTTAACAGAGTGGATGAAGCTATAAGTGGACCAGTTCCTCTCAGCAGCAGAAGAACTAGAAACCTGGGACAGCAAACGAATGGCTAGAGTAGTAATCAAAGATCTAGGCCCATGCATAGTCCACCACAACTTGGGGTCCTCCTCTGACATAGTCTCCAAATCTACCTTGGCCGCCTCTGAATATCCCCAAAGAGTGGCAAATTTTGTCCACTCGGTACGAAGCAAGCTGGCCTCTGTAGGATCATACATTCTGTCAATGGCCTTCATGAACCCTTCCTTCACCTCAGCATCCTCTATAGGTGTTATTCTGCCGGGACGTGGCACATACCACTTCGGGTTCAATGCATAGGCAGCCATGTGTAAGGGAGTGTTGAGCTTCTCCCATCTATGCTGAATGATTGGATAAATGTGCTCGGTGTAGAATTGCATTGTGGGGTCCTTCTCTCGCACTTTAGCCTTCATTTGATCAAGCATGGAATCAATGCACTCGTATACCTCTCCAAGGGAAGGTGCATTAGAGTCCCCAAATCTAATAACCTTGAAGACTGGATCAATGATGGAGACAATATATGTGGCATCAGCCCAAAAGACATCATTCTTCACCACCTCCTTAACCCTCAACCCCTGCTGTGTCTTCGACTCAGGCCATCGGTTCCACTCTGCTGTCATTACCATTACTTGCAATGGCTCTTGCAACTCAAGCATCCTCTCCAAGAGAATAAAGTATGATGCATACCGAGTCTCTATAGGTTTCAGGAATTCCTTCTTGGAGAAGGTTCTGAAAAGTGCATGTGAAGTATGGTGGTTGCAGATAAACATCTGCACATCTCTAGCATCACTCACAATTGATTTGATCCAGCTGATTTTACCCATGTCCTTAAGTGCATTATTCATAGCATGCACACAGCAAGGAGTCCACCAAATGTGTCTATAGGCTGCCTCAACCAACTTCCCTGCAGCTCTACACACATGGGCCGCATCTGTCACTACCTGCACCACATTCTGTGGCCCAACCTCCTCTATGGCATCCTTGAGAATCTGGAATTGATAATGAGCATCCTTGCTATGCCCTGAACAATCAATAGCCCTAAGGAAATAAGGGCCCGCTGTAGATGTGACCATGATGTTGATGAGTGGACGATGCCTAATGTCCGACCACCCATCCATGACTATGCTGCATCCACTTGAGACCCAGGTTCTCTTCATCTTCTCCATCAAAATATTAATCTTGGAATAGTTCTGATCCAAGATTGTTGTCCTCAATTTAGTTTCCCCTGGTGGCACATATGATGGTCCCGCCCTTATTACCTTTGACATAGCTTCCTTGTAATAAGGAGAGCGAGCCACATGGAATGGAATGCCATTGGCAAAGAAGAATTTGCCAATAGCATCATCTGCCTCATCCTTTGCTTGTGCATTGAATAAATCTGCCAATGGTTGTGAACTTGAAGATGCCACTTTACGTTTCCCCTTAGGCTCTCCTACACATGAACTGAATGGATTTGGTGGCCTTTGACTCTGCAAAGTAGAAGTAGAAACTGCTGCAATCTGATCAGCCTTACTCCTATGTGCCAATGTAGCTGTCATAGGTGTTGCTTCCCCATCCGAACCCCATAATTTTAAAATTTCAGCTCTATACTTTGCATTGTTTTCCACCTTCTTACAAACATCTACACCTTTGCCTCGAATAAGAAGAAAGTGAGAATTAGTTCTAGTAATGCTCCCAAACCAATCAAGATGACAAAGGTGGCACACCCACTTTCTAGTGCCCCCACGTGACCCAGGCTGTTTCGGCATCTTAGTTGCAAATTGTTTTAATGGTGATTTTGGATCAAAGGGGCCCTTGGCATATCTTTGGAGGATTCTTGAAGGGCATTTATCTTTGACTTTTCTACTCTCAATAGAACCTGCTTCAGCTTGAGTCTGAGTATTTGAGTCATGTTCACCCTCGTCTAGTTCTATTTGAAAATCTGAATCATCAGATTCATTTTCACTTCCACTTCCACTTCCAATTTCTGCTTCAACCTCCTCACCCTCAACCTCATCGCCACTTCTATTGATTGAACTCATTATGATAATGTCAAATGAGGCTGCAAAAAAGATTTAAAAACAAAATCAGACCTCTATAATTTATTGCAAAAGATGAAATCATGAAAATAAAAAAACAATATGATGTTTCCAACTTTCCATTTCAAAGTTTTTAACTTTTAAATTTTAAATTGACAGTGTGCCTCAAAGAGATGTCATCTAATGGAATGCAATGATTGGAGGAATTTTGCTTGTGAGTGTGAAGTTGTGAACTTTTTGACAGTATCTGAGTATAGACTAGAGGAATTTTGTCAGATGTTGTAGTTGCAAACTTGCAACTGCCCTGTAGACATGTATGCAAAATGCCAAAATGTGGAAGCATAGACGAGACATGTGAACTTTTTTACTTTTTGAGAGTGTGCCTCAACTTCAAGGCTCAAAGAGATGTCTTATCAATTCAAATGGAATGCAATGATTGCAGGATATGCAGTTGCTGTTGCAAACTTTTTGACAGTGTGCCTCAACTTCAAGGCTCAAAGAGATGTCATCTCAATTCAAATGGAATGCAATGATTGCAGGATATGCAGTTGCTGTTGCAGTGTGCAACAGCAACTGCATATCCTACAATCATTGCATTCCATTTGAATTGAGATGACATCTCTTTGAGCCTTGAAGTTGAGGCACACTGTCAAAATGACAAAAAGTAAAAAAGTTCATAACTTCACATGTCTCGGCTATGCTTGCACATTTTGGCATTTTCATTTTGCAAATTTGCATACATGTCTATAGGGCAGTTGCAACTACAACATCTGACAAAATTCCTCTATAGTCTCAATTCAAATGGAATGCAATGATTGCAGGATATGCAGTTGTTGTTGCAGTGCAACAACAACTGCATATCCTGCAATCATTGCATTCCATTTAAAAATTAAAATTAATAATAATAATTTTATTTATTCAATTTTCCTGTGCACTGTATGCAAAATGTGGAAGCACTGGCATCATTTTTGACTGGAGGCGTCATACTGTCATAGAGATGTCCGCTCATGGAATGCAATGGTTGCAATTTGCAAACCTTACCTCACAGAGATGCCCGCTCATGGAATGCAATGGTCGCGCGGCTTCTGCAAACCCCGCGACCATTGCATTCCATGAGCGGACATCTCTGTGAGGCGTCACAGAGATGTCCGCTCATGGAATGCAATGGTTGCGCGGCTTCTGCAAACCCCGCAACCATTGCATTCCATGAGCGGACATCTCTGTGACGCCCTCAGAAAAAACCGTGCGGCCTCAGGAAAATCGAAAATAAAAAAACCAGTGTTTCCACATTTTGCATACATGAAGTCGCGAGCCAAAACGAAGGGTGGAGAAAAAACCAGCAAAATAAAACTTCGAAAAATGAAATACCTCAAATGCAGTCGAATGCACCAGTCGAAAAACCCTGCCACTGTAAAATATGATATCCAAATTCCAAACGCGAATCTCTCAGTCGCACAAGTCAAAACAAAAAATTCATCAAATAAAGTATAATACTTAGGTTATAAAATATAAACTGACGTTTTTAACTTTTTAAATTTTTTAACATAAAAAATTCCGGTGTTTCCATGGCGTTTCCTGTGCCAGAAACTCAGGGAAACGTCTCCCTTTAGGAGGAGACGGCGGGGGGACGGCGGGGGTGTAATGTCCCCTTTTCAAGCCTGACATTTTCAGTGACCGTTAGCCTTTCTTTGGGAACCCGGAGGCTAGTCGGAAGTTAAAATTAGGGTTTCCTAATTTTGAGGAGGTCATTGCTCGGAGATGATAGTTTTAATGGCGGATTCCTTCTGGGTTTTCAGAGGGCTTCGCAGTGGTATGTACGTCTCAGCATTCAGAGTACTTTTTGGGAATTTACTATTTTTAGTAAATTCTATTTTTGGCAGCTTTTCAGATGAGTTCAGCTCGGTTGACTTCCTGTTTCAGTGGTCAGATGTTTGGCTCAGTTTTGGCTTCAGTGCACCTCCGGAGGGATAAGCTAAGTTATTTCATTAAAAGGCACATTTAAATATTATATTTTAATGTTGACCTTGGGCCTAGAATTAATGACTTAAAGATGTTTTAAAAAAGGGGCCTTTGAGGGTGGCGCCCTCATTAAATGATTATTTTAATTATTGCCTAAGTCAAGCAAGCTTATGTTGGGCGCACTTTTCAAGCTTGGCTTTTAATTAAAATATCATTTATTAATCTTTGAAGGAGAAAGTACGCCCTCTTGAGGAGATCAAGGAATTTGACCTAAAAGAAGATTTTAGGGTTTCGTGAAGTCAAACGAAACTTATAAAAAGAGGGCTTGTGCATCAGTTTGCTTCATCTTGGAAATTACACCGTTATGCTGCCGGATTGATTCTGGATTGCTTCGAGGGATGAAGACCTCCTAGTATTGGGCATCTCTTCTCGTTTGTAAGACAACGACTAGTGATGATTGTTAGTCTAGTTATGAGTACTTTGGACTTCGTGCATTGTAATCAGCATTCATATGTTAGGATCAGATTTGGCATGTTAGAGATTTCTGTTTTCTGTATTTTGCTTTAGCAGATTTGTGTTTACATTCATAACTCAAAAAATACAAAACATTTCATTGTGGGTATTGGACTATTCTCTTCCCTTGGTCTAGGCGCCATTGTGTGAGAAGTTGCAGATTTTTCATTGGTGTATATGATTTTTAAAGTAAAGTCGACCCTGTCAGCTGGGCCGTACCATTCACAAGATCTCGGGATTTGTGCATTTTATATAAGTGGCATTTCAAGTCTATTTTGTGCTTCTAGTTTGAGCGCCTCCTTGTTAAAGGTGTTTTGCCTTCAGTATCTAGTCATTTGAATCAGTTTCTAGGGAGATCTGATCTATTTTATAAGTTTGTATTGCTGGTTTATGAAGAAAAAATACAGTACTGTTATAACAGCATACAGGGATCTGCACTTTGGCTCTTGGATGGTCGTTGGGAACTCTTAAAGTCTTCACGGAGACATCATTGAAGATTGCACAGATTTAAAGAGGTTGGATCCGTTTCTTTTCATGCAAGTTTAAGCTTTATTCTTGGCAATCATTGAATGCTTCAATATTATTGCAATATTCTCAAAGGCTGATTTGTAATTGGTAGCAAGTAGTCATCTTTTAATTGTATGCTGGCAGTAGTACTGTCGGTCCTAGATTCTTGCTCAGTCAGATTGTAATGTTCTCTCTTTCAGCATTTTGATATTGTATGTAATCCATCTCCGCCCTATGGTCGCTACTACCCCATTCTGGGTTAGAAAGCACATCCTGGGTGTTGAGAGTCTTCAGCTTTCAGCATTTTCTTTCAAGCAGTAGTTTGTATTCACTCCGTCATATGGTCGCCCCTCACTCCGCATTGGATTGGGTAGCACATACTTGACGTTGAGTTCTTTCCTGCAAGTAGAATAGAAGACCCTCTGACCAATGCTCACCTTCAGCGGTGCCATTCTAGTTAGAGTTACAATTTAAGCAGTCTCAATTAGATCCTCTGACCAATGCTCGCCATCATCGGCGCCATTCTGGTTAGAGTTGTTTTCCTGCACGTTTGGGTTTTCTCATCTAACCTTAACGGGTGCACTGCTTGTAATTTGTAATCTGAGAAATTGTTAATTGAAAAACGAAAAAAAATTGGCTCGGTATATTTCAGGGGGTACTTGGAGATGGCGGAGGGACGTTTCCCAGGCGTCTCCCCGTCTCGGAAACGCGTTTTTTTTCGGGGGGGACGCGTCCCCGTGGAACACTGAGATATATTAAATACATTTATATGCAACCTATTGCATTTCAAAACTGAAACTAATAGAATTTAAAATAAAATAAAATTGTGGAGTCGTTATTGCTTAGGAAGAGTCTTTTATGAACTTCACCTCCTTTTCCAATAAGGTGCTAAACACCTCAAAACTTGGGCCTTTGTACCCTTTTGGATCCTTGTTAATTGGTTTCACCTTTTGTTGCCAATAGTGTGAGCAAACAATATCGAAATCCAATCCATTTGCATAGACATATCTTGCAATGTGTTGATCAACAATCTCATGAGACTCATTGTGAAATGTCATTTTCAATAGTCCTTTTGATTTCTTACATGGAAACATTGTAAGTTGTTCTTTAGGTGTGCCCAAAAATGGTAGGCTCTTTGTTTAATAACCCTAGGGTTTTTTCACCAACTTCAAAATTACTAGGTTAGGGTTAGGGTTCTTAACATGACTCAGAATTGTGACACATCAACAGATTTCAGTTAACCAACAGTGAGTAGAAAGAGAAATAAACACCAGATCATGCTCATGAGGGAAAAATAATTTAGATTTCTGATTGAAAGTTCACGTTTGGAATTCAAGTTTAACTGCCCAGCAAGGTAAATACTACAGAAATAATCTGATTTACACCTTTCTGAAGTAATTTCAATACAAGTTCATCAACCTCATGAGGGCACTGTTAAGGCAGTCCTTTGTGTACATAACTTGATAATGGTGATTCAACTAGCAGGGGATGATCGCTTTGTACCTGAACAATGATAACTTTCCCTATATGGCTGCTGTGCCCAGGCCCGGGTGACCAATTGAGTTCTGATTGCTTCACCTTTGAGCTGGGTTTGAGGGTCAGTAGGGAGGTGGTCTGATTTAGGGGAATCTGTGTTCCGAATTCCTCATTTCAGTTGTCCTTGAAACTGTTAATCCTCAACCTTGGAATTGCCCTAATAGTTGGTTTTGTTGCAGACCTGATATTAATGCCAATCCACCCTTTTTCTGAGGTTTCCACTTCTGAGATCTTGCTGTTTTCTGGTTGCACTTGGTGGCCTTGCAGATCACCCTTGTTCTGGGTCCAAACAACCCTAAATTTCTTGTCCTATGCCTTCCCCCAGTGTTTGCCAGCAAAAGCTTCGGAGATGCCGCTGCCGGAATCGCCTAGATGGGAAGATTTAGTGGCTTGTGGCCCAGGTAAGTGCTGAATTACACCAAGTTTAGGGGGATGGCAGTTGGGCTGACAAAACTCCCTTGCAAGATGAAGAATGCTGTTGATTTGTGCGCCCAGTAGGCACTCAAGTGAGGCCTGCGGGTTGATCACAAAATTCCTCCAAACCTAGCAATGTATATCCTAAGTTAGATGACAAGGTTCTAATGAAATGAACAACAAATGCAAGGAAATTAAGTCAGATACCAGATTAGGTTTTTTGTCTTGACCTAGGAGGGAAGCTAGGGTTTGTGTCCCAGCATGCACCACTTTGAGAAAATTCCCAAAAATCATACCAATCTCCAGATGATTGCGCCCAACCACCAAAAGCCAAATATATACTTGCCAAGGCAAGGGCACTAGGTCCCAAAGTTTGGCATCTGATTTTGAAATTTAAATTTTACTTTATTTATTTTAAATTAATATATTTATAATGGTGTTAAAAAACACCTTTATTAAATTGGGAGCTGGCTGACCAGCTAGGTAGGGGATATGACACTCTATAGGTTGAAGATTTGATAAGGGTAGAGGGGGTTTGTTCCTCGAGATTCTTTCTTTGGCAAAGGATGATTTGATTTATGGCTTGTTGCTTCCTTTGCTTTTTTCCTACTCATTAATATGTGTTGTGACTTGCTCCAATGGGGGTACGTTATGTTTTCTTGGGCAAGTTTTAATGCTCATGTCATATATGCCACACAAATGGGCTTTCATCCAACTATATGAGCTTGAATAGTGAACAACACACTTACTGCAAATCCAAATATAAACCCCACCACTTGGAATCGTTTGTACCATATTAACATATTTTCAAATGGGAGAATTTGGGTCTGTTTGAAGTAGAGTCATTCACAAAGGTTGAATTGGTTGCCATTGAAATATTCCAACTAGGATATATGCAAATTTTCTGATTTTTGAAACTCAAATTTTTGACCTGATTTCTATACTTCAAAATTTGTGCTAAAAACCCTAGTTGCTGATATAAAATTTCTGAGATGAAACAAGCATGAACAGCAACATAAACTCATCCAAATGCTTCAATGAATATGACAGATACATCTAACATCAAAAGTGAATGAAACCAGCAATATATAGCACCAATTTGATCATCCAAAACATGCAAATTCTGATTACAGGTTCATTCAGTTCTGCTGCTACAAAATCAGACCTAACTTTTGCAAGTTCACCACAAAAATGGGCTCCAAACATGCCCAGCAATGTGCAATAATTTTCTGATATGAAGATACCCCAATTTGTCATGTCCCCTTCTCAGTGACATCTCTCGGAGCACAGGATTGGCCTATCATACGACCCTCGTAGGCTAATGGACTGGATAGAGGGTCATTTTGGGAGCTTGGCTCAGCTTCAGTTGGCGAAGTTTGATCAGTAGGCTTTCGTTTGGACTTGATCGGAGACTTCTTGCAGAAGTTGCTATTTTTAGCAGTTCCTGGCAGGCAGCGTGGGACCCCTGCTATTTTTAGCAGTATGGCTTTGGCAGTGTTCAGAATCACCTCAGTGTTCGTCAGCTTCAGACGGATCAGTCATCGGGTGAATAACGAGGGAGATATTAATATTTAATTGTATTAATTAAATATTAATTATTTGATGATTATAATATAAAGTTATAATATTAAATTATAACTTAAGTGATTATTCTTGAGGGGGTCGCCATCATCAGAAGGGGCCAAATTGATCATTATAAATTATTATAAAATATTTGGCTGAGACTATGGAGAAATTAAAAGATTAAAAGTTGAATATTTTATTAAAACCCTATTATTAAGGAAATCGCACTTTTGAGAGATATAGTGCATTTGCATTGGGTTTTGAGCCATTATGATGATTATTGATTTTGAGAATTGATCAACTTTGATCTGAGCAAGAGACTTTAGGGTTTCAAGTTCGAATTCCTTGGGGAACGAGCCATCTCCATTGGAAGCAATTCAGAGGGTGTGAAATAACACTTGATTTATTGCCAGCAGAGGTTTCTTCATTCAGGAGGAATCACAGAGCTTCAGAGATTATTTATTTTACAGAGCTTCAGCATATTCATTCATTCAGAATACATTCATTCACATAGGCGCACCATATCTCAGAGATTAGGCATTGAAGACAGAAGGACGTACTTCATATTTATTGCTGCTGTTTTAAAAAGGCCGTACTGCTGTACTTGGCCGTACTATTGAAGAAAGCCGTACTTTGTTGTCCAGAGTAAAACGCCTTCAGCTTTCATCTTCTGACTTTACCTTGAGGGGCGCAAATATCCAGAGAACCTTTGTCTAGCGACTGGCAGGGGAGAAAGGGCTTAATCATTGCAGCCGTACCATTCTCAGCCTTCATTTATTGCTGCTATAGAAATCAGGTTTTTAATAAAATCATTGCCTTTTCATCTTTACATGTAACTGGGTATTTTTGTAATCATTCTGGAAAAGTAATAAAGTGTACTGGCATCCATATTTCATCGTTTTTAGAGTTAAATGATTTTTAGTGAATTTATTTCAAGTACTTGCAAAAATCGCAATTTCCTTGTATTGCACAAAAAACTCAAAAAACAAGCAAAAAACTAAAATCCTTCAAAAAGATCAGAAAAACAGTCAGATTCGGAGAATAGGGGAAACTAGGGTTTCTACACAATTACAAGCCAAAAATATAAAAGAATTGCTGATCTACTCTAACCCTAGCTGGGAAAATTGCTCCAGCTATTACAGAATGCAAATATGAGTGCAAATATATGATGAAATGCTTCCAAAATCCTACCACAAGGGTGCGCTGGTCTGCTGGTTTGTAGGTAAGGGTTTGCAACCCTTGAAACTTGCCAATTTCACCCTTCCTAATCAAGGCACTCCTCTTGCAACTTGGGCACTCCACTCTAGGGTGAAACCTTAGGTCAAGATAATACCAAATCTGCCTTCCTCAAGTTGCCTAGACTGATATGAAAATTTGAGCATGAAAATCTAACATAAAACTCCATTGAAGCGCAAGTGAACCTCTGTCATGACGTCCTCCATTGAAGAGCTAGGTTTTCGTCCAACTTCTCCACTATCCACAAGGGTTTTCGTCCTTGGAATGGCTGCAATAACTGCTGATCAGAATAGAAGAATAATGCATGATGATCCAAAACCTCTAAAGTCACCTTGTATAAATATCAATCCACCTTTATTTGTCCAACTTGGCTGACCCACTTTGGGCACCAACTTCTTATTTCAAAATTGCTTTTTATTTTAATTTTTAATTCTCCTTTTTGGGCACCAACTTGCATTTCAAATTTATTATATTTATTTATTTTCTATGTTCCACAGCCTGTCGGGGACGAGGACGGGGGGACGGCAGGGGATGCGTTTCCGGGACGTTTCCTAAGGGGCAATTTTTAGGGGACGACAGGGGACGGCAACATACAAAATACATATATATATATATATATATATATGATTTTTTCAAAATTTATTAATATATTAGAGAGAGAGAGAGAGGGAAAGAGGGATAGATACGTCAATAAATTAATAATTGATAACAACAATATCAATATGTAAGTAAATCGTGAAAGTAGTCCTATAACAACATAAGAAATGTCATTAAAGCATTATAAAATTTATCACAGCAGTATCAAACATCAATAAAACCAAGGTCTATCAATATGAAATATCCAAATGTCTCAAACATGTATCCAGAAGTCTCAAAGTTGAAACATGAAAATCAAAATATTAAATACAACAGTCTATGAAATTAAGCCTCATTTAGGCTATGAATATCCAAAGACTATAAACTATCATAGTCACTATCATCCTCTGGCAAGAGTGGAACTAAAATATTTAATATTTAGTCTTTTTCAAACTTTAGCCCAAACAATTAAAACATTAAACAATTGGTGGGCCCCGCACAAAGGAACTAAACCTTTTAAAAATCATTTTTTAGTTGTTTTTTAATATATTTTGACTTGCAGCCTATAGGGGACGGCTAGTCGTCCCCTATCCGTCCCCAATTCGTATTGGCGACGGGGAAACCTCCCCAATCCGTATTGGGGACGGGGAAATGTCCCCAAAGTGAAGGAAACGTTTCCTGGCGTTTCCGATGGATTTTGTATTTTTGAGGACGGCAGGGGGACATCCCCTTTGCGTCCCCCTGTCCTCGGGACGGCAGGGGACGGGGACGAGGGGTTTTGGGGCAGGAGACACATCCCCGTGTAACATAGTTTATTTTCCCTCCTTATTTCTTCGAAGGGTCCGCCCCAAGCCAAACTAAAAATATATAAAATATTTTGCCTTCACCAAAAATCATGATAAATCAAGAAAACCCTTTTTCCACCATCTCCATGCCAAATAAAAATTATTTGAGCCAAAAAGAATTATTTTCCAATTTCGCAAGGCTCCAAAACACATCCCCTTACCTCACGTGTTAGCCTACGGGAATGGAGAATAGGCTAACTCACAAATCTAATTGCTAAATCATCATGTCGGAAATGGGGATGTTACCTTTCTCCCTTCCTGAAATTGCTTGTCCTCAAGCAATTGCAAACTAGGATGTTGCAAAATCTGCTCTCCTTTCCATGTCGCATCCTCCAATGGCAAATCCTTCCACTTCACCAAATACTCACGAACCTCCTGTTGATGTTAGCAGCGTTGGCCTTCTACTTCCAGCCACGATTTATTAAGCAATAAATTAAATGTAGCCTTATTAGCTATTTAATTTATTGGAGACGTCATTTGGTGAAGAGGCGCTTCACTTGGGATAAGAAATAATATTTAATTATTATTAATTGTATGAGGCCGACTTTTTTGAATCTCCACCTTTTGTATGAGTTACAATCTTTCATCATGGGCCGACTTGGTAATGTGAAAAGACACGATTCATGAAGGCTATCTCTTTGATTTGTATATATTCAAGATGCTGATCACCATTCATACATATCTAGTTCGATTTTATTAAAGTGCGAGTTTATTCAAGAGCAAATTGAAGTCTTCAAGAAGGCCGAATTCATCATCAAGGAAGATCGATATTATAAGCAAGGTGTTAGATTCTTTTGTGTGCATCAAAGTGTGGTGCTGATATCTGGCCTTATTGTAAAAGTGAGTTGGCTTCATTATTTAATATATAAGAGATATTTTGTTGCTGGGTTTTTCTCCCTCAAGTTGGAGGGTTTTCCTAGGGTATATGTTGTGTCAATTTGTTTAAAATTGATCTATATCTGCTTATTTAAATTCTAATCCTAAAACTAACACCTCCCTGTTCCTCAATGGCCGATCCCTCATCTCCAATATACTATCAGGAATCAAAACCAAAACACCCTCTTCATTAAGAGGTGGAGGCTTCGGAGAAGAAACAATAGTGTTGCCCAAGTGCCTTCTTGAGACAAGACACATGGAAAACATTATGGATCCTACTATCAACGGGTAGCTCAAGCTCATATGCTACCTCTTTGACCCTCCTCATGATCTTGTAGGGACCATAGAATATAGGCTTCAGTTTTCCACACCACTCTTCTTCAATGTAGACTGTCTATATGGTTGGAGGTGCAAGAACACCAAATCACTAATCTCAAAAGTCCTCTCCATTCTATGTCTATCAGCATATGCCTTTTGCTGATTCTGTGCCTGCTAAATATTATCCTTAAGTGCCTTAAGGATATCTTGATTGTCCTGCATCAACTCCCTAGCCCTTGGAGCACAACTATCATCAAAAGCCAAATCCACAAAAGATAGAGCATCATACCCATAAAAAGCCCGAAATGGAGACATGCCAATTGACATATGATTGGTGGTATTGTAACAATACTCACTCAAATGCAACCATCTAATCCAAGCATGTTGCTGCCTTGCAACATAATTGTGAGTATACCCCTCAACTCACTTGTTCACAATCTTTGTCTGTCCATTCATTTGTGGATGGTAACTAGTGTTTGGTGTCAACTTCGTACGTACCAATCGGAAAAGTTCCCTCCAAAATACACTGATGAATCTGTTGTTCCGATCACTCACAATGGTCTTGGAAAGACCATGCAACTTGAATACCTCTCTGTAAAACAAGTCAGCCACCTGAAGGGTTGAAAACTCCATGGGTATTGCAAAGAAGTGAGCATACTTGGTCAATCTATCGACCACCACAAATATACAATCCTTGCCTTGGACTTTAGGAAGTCCAGTGATAAAATCCATTGAGATACTCCCATCTCTGCTCCGGAATAGGCAATGATTGAAGCAACTCTATTGGAAAAATATGCTCAGACTTGTTTTGTTGACAAGTCATACACTCTCTAAAATGCTGCAAGACATCATCTTTGAGACCCTTCCATGA
Organism: Sequoia sempervirens; assembly: GCA_007258455.2. Lineage (NCBI taxonomy): Eukaryota > Viridiplantae > Streptophyta > Pinopsida > Cupressales > Cupressaceae > Sequoia > Sequoia sempervirens. Next base: position 472,929,121 of record VDFB02047230.1, read on the forward strand.
GAATCTCTCCCTCGCCTACCTATAGGTTTTGAAAAACCTTGGATGCCCTGCTAGAGGAGTGTCGTGAATAGCCCTCAAGACCTTCTCCTTCAATTTCGACTCAGGCACCAAATAGATCCTATCCTTGTAGTACATCACATCATCCATCACCTTATATCTATCATCCTGAATCTTACCATCCAAGAGCTCACAAACAAAAGTATTCTTGGAATACTCAACCAACAATTGAGCCTTTCAATCTGTCGAGATCTCCGACATAGAGCAAAGGGTAGGCCTCCTAGATAAAGCATTAGCAACCACATTATTCTTCCCTATGACATACTCAATGTTGAAATCATATGCTTGGACCTTGCTTATCCACTTTTGTTGCCTCTCATTCAGGTCCGTCTATGCAAGAAAATGCCTCCAACTATTGTGGTCAGTCCTCACCACAAATCGGTTACCCACCAAGTACTGTCCAAACTTCACCAAAGCATGCATGATGGCGAGCAACTCCTTATTATAGGTGGAATAGAGTTTCTCTACATCCCTCAACTTCCTACTCTCAAATGCAATGGGATGCTTGTTCTACATCAAGACTGCACCAATGCCCACCCCTAAAGCATCACACTCCAAGACAAAAAGCTGTGTGAAATCAGGCAATGCCAAAATCAGACAAGAACTCATCACCTGCTTAAGCTTGTCAAAAGTATCCTAGGCCTCCTTTGACCAATTGAATACTCCCTTCCCTATGAGATTTGTGAGTGTTGCTGTGAGTTGTGAAAATCCTTTCGCAAACCTCCTATAGTAGCAACATAGCCCCAAGAATCCTCTCAACTCCAAAATTTTCTTAGGTGGCGGCCAATCCAAAATAGCCTGAATCTTCTCCTAGTGCACTCAGACTCCATTAGCTCCAATCACATGTCCCAAATAGAGAATCTCTGTCATCCCAAACTCACACTTGGATGCCTTAGCAAACAATGATTGTGCCTCCGTGCTACTCAACACCTCCTCAAACACCAATACAAACTTATGCAATTGCTTACAAAATATGTGTTTCATGCATGATTGAAAAGTAGCAGGATCATTAGTAAGACCAAAAGGCATCACCAAAAACTCAATAGTGCCCATAGTGACATTAGAATGTTGTCTTGTGGATGTTCTCCTCATATACGCCAATCTGATGGTATCTCGAATGAAGATCAATCTTCGTGAAATACACTGCCCCATGTAACTCATCAAGCAACTCATTGATCCTGGGAATGGGGTACTTGTTCTCGATAGTCTTCTTATTCAAGGTCCTATAATCAATGCACATCCTCATGGTGCCGTCATTCTTCTTCACAAGCACTATTGAAGAAGCAAAGGGACTGGAACTAGGCCAGATGTGTCCCGTATCAAGCAACTCCTTTATTGTCTTCTCAATCTCTTCCTTGAAGTGCTGTGGATGACGATATAGTAATGACAGTCTTGGCTCCCTCCTCAAGCTCAATGACATACCACGGTTTGGTGGCCTACCATGAGGGATATCACCAAACAACACACTATACTTATCAAGCATACGCTGAATATCAACATGATGCTCATGAGTGCTAGAAGTTTTGGAAGATACAAAGCATTGGGCAGCCCAAATAGCATCATCATGCCTAAACCATGACTCCATCCTCCTTGCTGAAACAATCCTTAGTCCTTCTTTGAAAGAGCTCTCAAGACAACCTTCTTCCCATTGGACATGAACTCAAGTTCCATCTTCTAAAAATATTGTATGTACCAACCCAAAGATTGTAGCCATTGCACTCCTACGACAACATCAATCTCACCAAGTCCTACCACATAGAAATCATTAGCCAAAGTATAATCACCCATTTGAATGCTATGTGAAGATACCTTCTTAGAACACCTCACTTTAAAGCCATCAACAACTGTCACACTGAATCTTGAAAAGTCCTTAGCTTGTAGGCCCCTCTTCGCAACCAAACCTTCATCAATGAAATTGTGTGGCTCGACTATCAATCAAACAAGTGACTCGTTGTCCCTTAAAGACCCCTTTCACCCGTAAAGGATGATATCCAGGTACTCCTGAAAGAGAAGCAATGGTAACATGTTTTGCATCGCCTTGATCATTTGGTTCAAGCTCCAATTGTGGTGTATGATCCTCATCACTATCCGAACTAGTGTCCTCAATTGTTTTGCTCTCAATATTGGAAGTGACCTCTATGAGATGTACTTTGCCTTTTCCAAGGCATCTATGACTTGGTTGCCACGACTCTTTGCAAGAGAAACAAAGCTTCTTCCTCCTCAACTCATTTCTTGACTCATTATCCATCCTTGGAGGTGCAGGTTTAGGCTGATTGAACTTCTTTGGAAATGGAGTTGAGCTCTTGAAGTTCTTCTTTTGTGGCTGAAATGATGTAGGAGTTGTGTCCAAGGCAAGTGCAAGGTCAATAGCATCATCAAGTGTACTAGTCTTATGAGCCTTCACCAACCCTCTCAATCTATCATTCAATCCCTCAACAAAGGGCATAGTCACTCTTCTCTCCAACATATCAGGAACCATGATTGCAATCTTTTGGAACTCATTGACATAGGAGTCCACTTGAAATATCCCAACCAATATATATGCAATTTTTTCGATTTTGTAATATAAAATGATGCCCTAGTTTCTGATTTTTTTATTTCTGCCCAAAACTCTAATTTGCTGATGTAATTTTCTGAGTTTATTTATGCATGAACAGTAGTAGATTTTCATCCAAATAATAGCCGAATTTATATCATATCATAACAGCATGAAACCAACAACATCATCTAACAAACATCCATCAATATGAGCCAGAATTTCTGATATTTAATCTCCCAGTTTGCTGCTACAACTTAGATGTAATTATAAAATGAAATGGGCTTCAAACATGCCCAACAACATAAGAGAGTTTGCTGACATGAAGAAACCCCAATGATGCAATGTAAAGAGCTTCCTATTTTAACCCCTAGCTGGGCAAAGTTGCTTCAGCCACAAAATGCAACTATTTGATGAAGAAACAACTCTAAAACCCTACCAAAGAGGTGCGCTGGTGTGTTGGTCTGTTGATAGGGTTTGCAACCCTAGAAATCTGAAGAATAACCTCCAATTTGCACAATTCACCCCTTCAACTAGATGCCTAAATACTGATGCAGAAAACTGAATGAGATCTTGGCAAGAATCACCATTGAAGCCCATGTGAACCTCTGTCATGAAGTCCTCCATTGAAGAAGCTAGGGTTTCGTTCAACTTCTCCTATATTTATAAGGGTTTTTGTCCTTAGAATATTTGCCAAAGTGCATATCATAAAAGCAGAGATAAATTTGTTGATAATTCAAATGCCTTCAAATGACCTTATATTTATAGCCAACCTTTCTTATGCCTCCCAATCTGACTGGACCTAATTTGGGCCCCAAAATTTGATTTTTTTTTTTAAAATTTTTTTCTCCTTATTTCTCCAAAAGGCTGCCCAAGCCCCATTTAGATATAAAATATATTTTGGTGCAAAATATTCAAAAATTAAATATTATTTTCTCTCCTTTTGGGTGTCAAGACTCAAAAATAATAAAATATTATTTTTGCTTAATTTTTCCTTGTTTGTTTTGAGAAGGGACATCACAATTCCCCCTTCTCGAAATTGCTTGTCCTCAAGCAATGACAAGCTTACCACCACTTGGATCCCATGTCATCATACTGCCATATGTATCAAAATTGAGGAGATAGATGTACCTCAAGGATCTATCAACACTCACCAACTCTCCCACTTCGAAGGTTTCCATGTGAATGTGCAAGATGCCCCCATCGCTAATGTCATATGATGATAGAGTATCATCCGTACACCATTCCCCAATGGTGAAGTGATGATCCCAACCTCCCCAAAACATCCAAACAGCTGCTGTCCTCCAAGTAGCCTGTAGGATATCCATGTGCAATAAGGTAGAGCAGCCATCCCCTAGCAAGTATGGAGTGGATCCTCATGAACTAGGGCAAGAAGGCCAAGATCCTCACGCTTTTTTTCAATCCCTATGACATAATCCAGCTGGAACACAAGCATTAGTAACTCAAAACCACACATTATAGCAATACCTCCATACCTTGTGTCAAGATTCAGCTTCATCTCCCAAGTATGCCCAGCAAGGGCAAGTGCCTCTATGGCATGAATTACAAATCTTTGAAATAGGGCAGCCTCCAATACTACCAAAGAACCAATATGATGATAGGATTGCATTCCGTTATTGACCAACTTTGCATCTTCAAGGAAGATCAATGAATCACCACAAATTGAATCAGTTATGCTCAACCACTCTAACCTCCTCTAGGGTCTGGGCCTTCAAGGGGCCCTCAAACAAAGGCAATTCATGATGCAAATCAGGTATAAGAACAAAATTTTCTATACCTTTCTGATTGTCCACCCAAATCTGCATACTCCTCTTGCTTGCTTTCTTCACAAGACCCTTCCTTTGTTTCCACCATCGCTATGCATCCTTCCCGAAATAGAGATCTAGTGTGTGACTCCCTTTTCCTTTTGGTTTGATCTAGCTGATGGCATTGTTCCTTGAGCTTTTGCAAGTGCTGTTTTGTTTGGGCAGCCAACCTCTTTGCCCTTCTAGCTCTTTGCAACCACCCATTACACATATCTTGTGTCTTTTCCACATCTTTCATAGTGTGATATACAAAATCAGAACTTTTGTGGCTTAAATCCACATTACATTCCTCACATTTGACACTCACATCTTGAGAGCCAACATTGGGGGATTCCTCAACATCATTCCCTTTATGTGACATAGCTGCTATCTCATGATTATGTTCAGAAAACAGAAAATCAGAATTTACATCATACCTATTTGCAGCATCTTCAAGGGACTCATTCAAATCTTCATCCCTTGCTAAATGTCCATGAGTTTCTCCATGAAAATCATAGGCCTTAATGCTGATCCTCTTGGCTGTCATAACATGATAATTTGAAGGCAAGGGACTGCTGTCATACATCAGAAAATCAGTCCTTACTTCATGCTTTAGTGTGATGTCTTCCTCACTCTCAATCATCTCTCCTTCCATGAATGGGTACACTCATTCATTAGTGCAGGTCCAAGGGATGTCATCAATTGAAAATCAAGTGTACCATGTGTCACAAATTCTGTCCCATGGTTGCAAGTTGATTCTTCATGTGTATGTGTCTCTTCTACCTTCATGACTTCATCATAGGACTCTTCAAGTCTTGTCAAGTGAGGTGACTTATGAGACCCACCTCCTCCATGCAAAATTTCTGTTTGGTCTTCATAAATGTGTACTTCCAAATCAGCTTCCTTCATGGCCTCTTCTTTATTACATTCATGTGTAAAAACTAGGTCATCATCATGCTTCAAAGGATCTCCATCAAAATAATGAGTAGAGTCTTCTACATCATGATCTTCCTCATTGGCTGATCTAGAATGAGTATGCACAACTATAACCTCCTCCATATCTTGCAATGTTAAATTAGTCTTATCCAATTCACTTTGTTCACTACATACTGAAATCTCTGAATTGCCATCATATGTATGAATAACATCCATCCCAACGACACCCAAACCACAATTTGATTCCTTGCCAAAATGATGTAAAGGTGATAAAGCAAGGCTAGAATCATTTAATGAAGCATTACAAGAGCCCATACCTTCATGTAGCTGTTCTAACATGGCTTGTTTGACAACCTTCATGGCGGTATCTTCATCAATCTTCATGTGCTCTTCATTTGTAGCTTCAATAGGTGAATCTCCTTTGTCCTTGTCCTCGTAGGATTGAAGTGAACTTTTAAACATATCTTCTTTTATCACTTGGACAATCTCAACATGCTCTTCTTCAGTGGCTGTTCTAGAACCTTGTTCATCTATAGGCTGATCAATGGTTACTGATTTAGAAACCTTGCCAAATTCCTCATAAAGATTTCTGGATATTTCTTTTGTATGTATGGGTGAGTTGCTATAGTGCCTAAATTGTTTTGATAGGGAGTCTATGCTACTACAAGATATGAGAAAATCTGTGTAGTTTTAGCATAAACTCTTCATGATGTCCTCAAGACTTGGCTGCTCACACTTTTTTGATTTCCCTTTTTGCTTGCTATAGTCCATCAAATGCTCCATATAGCAACCAGAGGAGAGATCATCTCTAATCTCAACTGCTGCCATTACTCCAAACTTTACATACTCAACAGGCTGGCAAGATCAAGGTCTGATACCATTGAAATATCCCAACCAATATATATGTATTTTCTTGATTTTTGTAACATAAATGATGCCCTAGTTTCTTTTTTTTTTTTAATTTCTGCTCAAAACCCTAAATTTGTTGATGTAATTTTCTGAGTTTATTTATGCATATGCCATGAACAGCAGTATATTTTTATCCAAACAATAGCCAAATTTATAGCAGATCATAACAGCATGAAACGAACATCATCTAACAAACATCAACCAATATGAGCCAGAATTTCTGATATTTAATCTCCCAGTTTGCTGCTACAACTTAGATGCAATTACAAAATGAAATGGGCTTCAAACATGCCCAACAACATAAGAGAGTTTGCTGACATAAAGAAACCCCAATGATGCAATGTAAATAGCTTCCTATTCTAACCCTAGCTAGGTGAAGTTGCTCTAGCCACAAAACGCAACCATTTGATGAAGAAACAACTCTAAAACCCTACCAAAGGGATGCGCTGGCCTTCTGGTCTGCTGATAGGGTTTGCAACCCTAGAAATTTGAAGAATAACCTCCAACATGCACAATTCACTCCTTCAACTAGATGCGTAAATGTTGATGCAGAAAACTGAATGTGATCCTAGCAAGAATCACCATTGAAGCCCACGTGAACCTCTGTCATGAAGTCCTCCATCGAAGAAGCTAGGGTTTCGTCAAACTTCTCCTATATTCATAAGGGTTTTTGTCCTTAGAATATTCGCCAAAGTGCATATCATAAAAGCGGAGACAAATTTGTTGATGATTCAAATGCCTTCAAATACCTTATATTTATATCCAACCTCCCCTATGCCTCTCAATCTGGCCGACCTAATTTGGGCCCTAAAATTCAAATTTAATTTAATTTTTTAATTTTTTTCTCCTTATTTCTCCAAAAGGCCACCCAAGCCCCATTTAAATATTGTTTTCCCTCCCTTTGGGTGTCAAGATTCAAAAGTAATAAAATATTATTTTTGCCTAATTTTTCCTTGTTCATTTTGGGAAGGGACATCACACCATCCTACCAACTTGTTTCAATTGTGCCAAATCTCTGTAGTAAACTTCCACATCTTTCCTATCAAATTTGGTAATGAGTTTTCGTGTGAACTCATCATAAAAAGTGATCAGCCCATGATTTTGCGAAACAAGGCCATGATGTCACCAATTGTATTGCACACCCTCAAGATGCATAGTAGCGAATTGTATGGCCTTAACCTTACTCATTGGCTTGAGTGTGAGGAAACTGTCAACCTTATGTACCCATGCCCTAGCACTTGTTTTACCGCTGCCATCAAAATTTGGAAGAGTAATTTTGTTCAATGCATTTTTGTACTCTTTAGATGGCCTTGTTTGTCCTCTAGGTCTTTGTCCCATCCTTGCTCCTCTTCTTTCTTTTGGTTCATGAATTGATTGAAGTTTAGACTCTCTTTGACTTCATTGGGAAGTGCTCTATACTCCTCATGTAAGATAACCAACTCATCCACCAATGGTTGCTCTTCCTCACCTTCAACAACTTCTTTGTCTCTTGGGAGGAATGTGGGCTGCAAAGGTTGATCCGTGGTAGTAGTACGTGTTCTCCCAGCTCGAGGTATACTTCCTTCACTTGTAGGGTCTGCATTAAATCTCATATTACCCATAGCTTGTGTTGTGAACTGCATAATCTGCTGCTGGGAAGCCATCATTTGAGCTAAAGCATTATTGGCTTGTTTCTGTTTTGCTGTCATTTCCCTTTGACTTGCTGCTATATCCTTCAATTTATCACCAACATTCCTATCATCTCTTGGTGGACTTCCACCTCTTCTTTCCCTATCCATATCAAGCTGATTTGTATCAGCAATTGGAGCCCCTTCTTGATAATCTTGCTGTCTTGGTCTTCTACGGAAGTAATACCTGTGAGGACCAAATGGCTGCATACAATCTAACCATCCAGGCTGGTAGGATCCAAGCTCTGATACCACTGAAATATGCAAATTTTCTGATTTTTGGAGCTCAAAATGTTGTCCTAATTTCTGTACTTCAATTTTTTGCTAAAAACCCTAGTTGCTGATATAAAATTTCTGAGATGAAACAAGCATGAACAACAACATAAACTCATCCAAATGCTTCAATGAATTTGACAGATACATCTAACATCAAATGTGAATGAAACCAACAATATATAGTACCAATTTGATCATTCAAAACATGCAAATTCTGATTACAAGTTCATTCAGTTCTATTGCTACAAAATCAGACCTACTTATGCAAGTTTGCCGCAAAAATGGGCTCATTTTCAGCCAAAAATATGCTGATATGAAGAAACCCCAATTACAAGCCAAAAATATGAAAGAATTGTTGATGTTATTGTGCAACATTGGGTGTCACTTCCAGCCCGATCTTCTTTACACTATTGGATAAATTAAATAATAGCCGTTGGCTATTTAATGTATGGAGATAGCGATTTGATGAAGAGGCACGATTTTGTTATTAAATGATAACTAATCATTATGAAGATATGAATTTATGAGGAGGCATGAATTTCAAGGAAGCCGACTTCTTGAGTATTGGAGACGTGATGTTTCAAGGAGGCTGACTTGTTGCATTGGAGAGACGCGACTTCTTCCTTCATATTGTATATATATTCGATGGCCATTTCATTGTTGATCATTATTAATATTCATTTCGGTTCATTGTTCTCAAGTGCAAATTCTGTAAAAGACCAGATTGATATTCTGTAGAAGGCTGAGTTTATAATCAGTGAATTACTTTATCTTGTATCTGTGTTGCATCAGTTTGTGGTGCTTCTATTTGGCCTTCATATCGGCCTCTTGTAAAGGAGACAATTCTTGTTGACATTCAATATATAAGTGATATTGTTGCTGGGTTTTTCTCCCTCAAGTGGAGGGTTTTCCTAGGGTATCTGCTGTGTTATTGTGTCTGATTTTGAATTAAATTTCTGTGCTTTATAGCTGATCATAAAACTAACATGGTACTAGAGCAGGTATAAGAAAGATCGTGATCAGATTTAGTTAAGCAACAATATACTCTATTCTTAATCTCATCTTTGTTTGCATCTACACTATCATCAAGATGGTGAACGGACTTAAGATCGAGGATAGACTTGAGGGAGCATCTAACTTCACATCTTGGAGATTCAAAGTCATGCTCGCCTTGGAGGAGAATGAGTTACCAGCGTTTGTGGAGGGTGAAGTTCCCGAACCATCCGATGAGAATGAGAAATTACAATGGAAGAGAAATGGCACTAAAGCGAAAAAGATGTTGGTGGATTTCGTGAAAGACCACATTGTGCCAATTATCTCTAAGCTAAAATCTGCAAGAGATATGTTCAAGACTTTGGAGATGTATGAGATCAACAACACAAGTCGGGCTCTTGCATTAAAGCAACAACTTCATCATGTCAAGATGGTGAAAGGAGAATCCGTCATCTCATACTCCATGAAGATTACCGAGTTGAGAGATCAGCTCTCTACCATTGGGCATATTGTTGATAGCAAGGATTTGACCATGCTGGCTATTAATGGTCTTCCTACATCTTGGGAGTCATACATTCAAGGAATTAGTGCAAGATCGAAGCTTCCCAAGTTTGATCGATTGAGGGCAGATTGCATTCAAGAGGAGTCTTGATTGGCTGCTAGAGGAATTGGTCGAAGCTCTACTAATGAAGACATTCATGTTCTCGCCTCGAAGAAGAAAGGCAAAGATGGGAAGAAAGGATATTTCAAGAGGAATAGAGATAAAGGAGCTGATGGTGCTCCCGCATTCAAGAAGAAGAGGGACCTCTCTTGTGTTCAATGTTTTAGATGTGACAAGATGGTCACTATGCAAAGGATTGTCCTACTAGGCCTAAGCAGTAGGCTTTCATTGTTGATGTTGATGAGATCTCCCTATAGAAGGATTCAGGTGGTTTCCTATTCTATTCAGCTCTTTCAAGCAGTGTGCCTACCGACAACAATACTTGGCTGATTGATAGTGGTGCTTCCCGCTATATTACTGGATTTAGAGAGCATCTAACTGATTTGGTGGAGAGAGATTCTAGTGAACAAGTCATTATTGGAGATGATGCTAGTTATTCTGTGAAAGGTGTTGGGACCTCCTCTCTTCACTTGGATTCTGACATTACCTTGCAGTTGAGTGATGTCCTATTTGTTTTGGGCATCAAGCCGAATCTTGTCTCTATCTCAGCCTTGGAAGACAAGGGGTACCAAGTTGCATTTTCAGAAGGTAAAGTTCTTGCATGGCCAAAAAATTCAACTATCAAGATTGCTCGAGTGATTGGAGTTCGACATGATTGCCTCTATAGACTTTGCACTCGCCCACTTCAGGCTCTATTGCATGATTCATCAAGTTCCTGTGAACTTTGGCATAGAAGATTGGCTCACCTTCTCTTTCGAGCACTACCTACCATGGAGAAGATGGTTTCAGGCCTTTTGAAACTCAACCAGGAGCATGAAGGTACTTGCTGAGGTTGCACATTGGGTAAGAATACTAAAGGTCCATTTCATAGGTCCATCTAAATGTGTTATTGATCTTATTCATTCTGATTTATGTGGTCCAATGTTTGTTGCTTCCTTGAGTGGTTTTTTGTATTACATTAGTTTTATTGATGACTACTCTAGAAAGACTTGGATTTATTTCTTGAAGTCTAAAGAATCTGAGGAAGTATTAGTGAGGTTCAAAGAATTCAAAGCTTAGGTAGAGAACTTGTCCGGGAAGAGGATCAAAGTTCTGAGATTCGATAACGGAGGAGAGTGCATTTCCGACAACTTCCATAACTTTTGCATTGAAGTAGGGATTAAGAGGAAATTTTGTGTCCCTTACAATCCTCAATAGAACGGTGTTGCTAAAAGGAAGAACAAATCTATTGTGGAAGTAGCCAAAGCCATGATTCATGATCAAGATCTGCAAACCTTCCTTTGGGCGGAAGCATCTAGGACAATAGTCTATGTTCAGAATAGAAGTCCTCATCGCATTCTGGAGAACATGACTCTTGAAGAAGCATTCATAGGGGTGAAACCGGAAGTGAGTCACTTGAGGATCTTTGGTTGTCCAGTGTATGTTCATGTGCCGAAAGATAAAAGGACAAAGTTGGAACCTTCTGGCAAGAAGGGAATATTTGTAGGTTACAGTGAGACAACAAAAGCCTATGGAATCTACGTTCTAGGTCAGAAGTTGATTGAGATCATTAGGGATGTTACATTTGAAGACGATGTTGCATTCAGGAGATCCAAGGGCACTCACATGGAGATAGATAATGAAGAGTCTCCTCAGGATATGGAAGCTGACCATACTCTTGAGATTCAGAGGGAGGCTACTGAACCCAAAGAAGATGATGATCTAGTTGAGCCCTTGTAACCTACAAATGGGCCTACAGACATTGTGATTGGTCATAAGAGACCTCTTTGTGCTAGGAAAACAATGTAGGAGGCAGAAAGGTTTGCAGCCCGGAGAGGAACATTCAGAGAAATCAAGAGACCTCATAAGTTTTCTAGCTATGTTGCTTTAATGAGTCTAATCATTGAATCTGGGTTTTTTTAGTGTTGAGGAAGCTACTAGTCAGCAGGTTTGGAAAGATGCTATGTCTGAAGAGTATCAATCCATTCTCAAGAATAATGTTTGGGACATCATACCTAGACCAGAAGGCAAATCTGTGGTATCTTCTAAATGGCTCTTCAAGATCAAGCATGCAGTTGATGGGAGCATTGAGAAGTACAAGGCTAGGTTTGTAGCTAGAGGTTTCTCATAGAAAGAGGGAGTTGACTATGAGGAAACCTTTGCTCCAATTGCTCGCTATACTTTAGTTAGGACCATCATTGCTGTTGTTGCATCTAAAGGATGGAAGATTCACCATATGGATGTGAAGACAACATTTCTGAATGGTGTAATCGAGGAAGAGGTATATATTGAGCAACTTGATGGATTTGAGGTACATGGGAAGGAGTCTCATGTTTGTAGGTTGAAGAAGGCTTTGTATGGCCTTAAGCAGGCTCCTCATGCTTGGTACGAAAGGATTGATCGTTACCTGTCAAGCTTGGGCTTCTCCAAGAACGATGCTGATTCAAACCTGTACTTCAAGGTAATTGATGGCGAAGCATTGATCTTGGTTTTGTATGTTGATGATTTGATTCTTATTGGAGAATATCACCTCCTTATCAAATGCAAGGAGTTAGCTTCTGAATTTGAAATGAAGGATCTTGGTCTCATGCATTACTTCCTTGGCTTAGAAGTATGGCAGAAGCCAGATCAGATGATTCTAAGTCAAGGGAAGTATACTATTGATATTTTGAAGAGATTTGGTATGATGGATTGCAAATCCATGTCTATGCCTATGGAGACCAACTTGCATAAGTTGAAAGAGGCTGTAGCTAGTTCAGATCCGGTAGATTCCACGAGTACAGGCAGTTGATTGGATCCTTGATGTATCTAGTCAATACTAGACCAAATATTTGTTATGCAGTGAGTGCACTCAATCAGTTCATGTGTGAACCAAGGAAAATACATCTAGTTGCAGCGAAACATATCCTGAGATACTTGCGTGGCATAGTTGGATATGGCTTGAAATATTCTTCAGGTGTGGACTTGAAGCTACATGGTTATACTGATTATGATTGGGCAGGGTGTGTTACTGATCGGAAAAGCACCTCTGGATGTTGTTTTAGTTTGGGGTTTGCAATGATATCCTGGTGTAGCATGAAGCAGTCTTCTGTGGCACTGAGTACAACAGAGGCCGAATATGTTGCAGTTTGTACGGCAGCTCGAGAAGCAGTGTGGCTTTGGCAACTCCTTGCAGGATTGTTTGGACAATCAATGGAGCCAACTATCATTCATTGTGATAACCAGCGCTGTGTGAAGCTTTTTGTCAACCCTGTGTTTAATGACAGAACTAAACATGTTGAGATCAAATACCACTATATCAGAGATATGGTATTGAGTAAAGCAATTCAGTTGAGGTATATTATTATTGATGAGCAGACGACAGACATTCTCACTAAGCCTCTCTCTAGGATAAAGTTTGTGTACTCTTGAGACAAGCTTGGTATGGTGGAGAATGAAGCCCTAGCTGAGAAGGAGTCTCAGTATCAGTGATCTTCTTTAACGTATTTTTCTTTGAGAGATATTTGAGGTGCAAGCCCTTGTTAATGCATTTCTCTTTGAGAGAGATTTGAGGTGCAAGCCCTTGTTAATGCATTTCTCTTTGAGAGAGATTTGAGGTGAAAGCCCTTGTTTCCACTCTTTAGGAGAGACATGGTGGATGTTATGTGTGTGACTCCATGACAAACATCACGTGAGAGAGTCTGTGATGATTTTCTTGTACTTGTGTTTTCATCCTTTGGGAGAGCCATGGTGAACGTCATGATGAGGTGACAACATCACATTGAGTGATGAGCACTTGTACATACCATACATGGGTGTAGCCATGATGGTTAATATTACGATGAGGTGATATCTTTCCTTTCGACATATGGGAGTAGCCATTGTGGTTGACATCATGATGAAGTGATATGTCTTGTGCAGTTGGAAGTATCCTCCCTAGCTGAGAGGGAGTATTGATATTATTGTGCAGCATTGGGTGTCACTTCCAGCCTAATCTCCTTTACACTATTGGATAAATTAAATAATAGCCATTGGCTATTTAATTTATGGAGATGGCTATTTAATTTATGGCGATTTGATGAAGAGGCAGGCCTTTGATATTAAATGATAACTAATCATTATGAAGATACGAATTTATGAGGAGGTGCGAATTTCAAGGAAGCTGACTTCTTGAGTATTGGAGACGTGATGTTTCAAGGAGGCTGACTTGTTGCATTGGAGAGATGCAACCTCTCCCTTCATATTGTATATATATTCGATGGCTGTTTCATTGTTGATCATTATTAATATTCATTTCCGTTCATTGTTCTCAAGTGCGAATTCTGTAGAAGAGCAGATTGATATTCTGTAGAAGGCTGAGTTTATAATCAGTGAATTACTTCATCTTGTATCTATGTTGCATCAGTTTGTGGTGCTTCTATTTGACCTTCATATTGGCCTCTTGTAAAGGAGACAATTCTTGTTGACATTCAATATATAAGTGATATATTGTTGCTGGGTTTTTCTCCCTCAAGTGGAGGGTTTTCCCAGGGTATCTGCTGTGTTATTGTGTCTGATTTTGAATTAAATTTCTGTGCTTTATATCTGATCATAAAACTAACAATAATTGCTGATCCACACTAACCCTAGCTAGGAGAATTGCTTGAGATATCACAAAATGCAAATATGAATGCAAATATATGATGAAATGCTTCCAAAATCCTACCACAAGGGTGCACTGGCCTGCTGGTCTGTAGGTAAGGGTTTGCAACCCTTGAAACTTGCCAAAATTCCCCAAACTTGCCAATTTTGTGCCTCCTAATCAAGGTGCTCCTCTTGCAACTTGGGCGCTCCATTGTAGGGTGAAACCCTAGGTCAAAATAATACCAAATCTGTCTTCCTCAAGTCGCCTGGGCTGATATGAATTTCTGAGCATGAAAATCTAAAATAAAACTCTATTGAAGCACAAGTGAACCTTCGTCATGAAGTCCTCCATTGAAGAGCTAGGTTTTCATCCAACTCCTCCACTATCCACAAATGTTTTCATCCTTGAAATGGCTGCAATAATTGTTGATCAGAATGGAAGAATAATGCATGATGATCCAAAACCTCCAAAGTCACCTTGTATAAATATCAATCTACCCTTATCTCTCCAACTTGGCCAATCCACTTTGGGCACCAACTTCTTATTTTAAAATTGCTTTTTATTTTAATTTTTAATTCTCCTTTTTGGGCGCCAACTTGCATTTCAAATTTATTATATTTATTTATTTTCCCTCCTTATTTCTCCAAAGTGGCCACCTAAGCCAAAATAAAAATATATAAAATATTTTGCCTTCACCAAAAATATGATAAATCAAGAAAACCCTTTTCCACCATCTCCGTGCCAAATAAATTTTTTTTGATCCTAAAAGAATTATTTTTCAATTTTGCAGGCTCCAAAACACATCCCCTTATCTCATGTGTTAACCTACGGGAATGAAGAATAGGCTAACTCACAAATCTGATTGCTAAATCATCATGTTGAAAATGGAGATATTACAGCCATTGTAAATTTCTACGGCAACAAGTTCAAGAAATAAGGCATTCAAAACAAATGAAAAAAAAAATCTAATTGAGTTTAAAAAATTTAAGCACATGCAATATATTCATAGAAGAAAGGGGGAAAAAAGGAATTTCAATACAAAACAAAATGTAGAAAAAAAAAAAAAAATCAACCTCATTTGCAAAAATCTTCTTCTACCATCTGTTTCATAGCGAATGGGCTCTTTCACGTGTGTAGGAATAGCAAGCCAATTACTTTGGAACCTTCACTGATCAATATTCAACTCTATGTTTTTGATGGCAAGCAAGAATGTATGTTCAACAAAAGAGAATGACTTTTGTGTTTTGTCATTCACAATGAGCTAAAATATTTTGCTTTTGTCTTTCAAATGCCTCGAGATGAGGTTTATAGAGATAGAGATGCATTCAAGTCAAAGTCAAAATGTCTTTAGCAATTAAAAAAATTCAAAAATGAAAGTGTCAAAATTTATTGAATTTGCTGTAGGTTCCTCGAAGTCGGAATGGATCGGACCTGAACCCAAAAATTCCCTGTAGTTAACTGAGAACTTAGTAATATAATTGTTTACATTAAGCATATGTGTCTTATCAATCATGAAATTATTATGGTAAGCCATTTATACAATTCAATCAATTTTAGTTAATGATATATAATAGAAATAATTGAAATGAATGAATTTTTATTTGCCAACTGAAACATAACACAAGTTAGTTTTTCTTCCACAATACATCGATAAAATGAAACAAATTGCAATTTAAAAAATTTAATTTCTATGGGATACTAATGAATGAACATGATTTTGCTTTAAAAAAATCTGCATGATAATATTCACATAATTGTTGCATTCAATAGCTTAAAAATCCTTAGTAAAACCATTAGTTATTTTCACTTGCAGTTACCAGCGAGTTATATTTTCTTAGCAATTATTTCACATGGTATTTCAAGAAAAAAACTTTAAAAACCAACTAGAAATAACTCTAATAAAAATATAATAAAGGGTACTGTTGGTGTATGTTTTATCATCCACCGAACACTTCAGAATAAAATGCCCAAAGACACTCTATCCTCTCTTGAAAAACCACCACGTATGCTAAGATTGTGAGAAGATCATATGGCGATTCCAAGGTTTCTTTAGTCGGGTCTCGACGTGTGGATAAGCTCAATGGCCGTTGTGATATGCTGGTAATAAACAAGGGGACTTACGTAAGAAAATCTTCACAAGTTCAGGACTTAGGGAATTTATCATTAAAGGCTCTCAATTAGGACTTTCCATGGATCTAAAAAAAAATAGCAAAAGGATAGGGTTCAGAGAATCTAGTCTATGCCTAAGAACTCAAGAGACAGTAAGGACTCGGTGAAGGAAATAAACCACACTTTGTTTCGCCTCCTGCAGGACAACATACGCAAAATGGGTGCAATCTTCAAGGGTTGTGATAATAATTTTCAAACCTCGAATGAAGCTGAAGTTAAGTTTCCACAATTAAGAGCTCAGGCTAACTTTACGCATCGAATGCTGTAACAACCTAACCGGTCTACGGTTTTAAAAATTCAACCATCTATCCATTTCAGCTGATGAACAACTAACTTGTTTTCATTCTAGGGTTTCCAAATCGTTTCAACTATTCGATTTAAATTTCCAACTAACTTCTAAGTTTTCAGGTTCAGCTGAAAGGTAACATCTAACTGTTTCCAACAACCGTCACACAAAAGATTAAAACTAAATAACTGTCAAACTAGGGTTTTCCAAAATAAAGATAATCACTCTAAAAAGAGAATAATTACTAGGGCACGATTAACCAATTCGCATCCTTCTCTTATAAAAACTAGGGCTTCATTTGCAGCTAAAAGAGAATTCAATCCATATGTCGTTACACTATACACTCCATCTACTAACTTTTAATTTCATTTTCAGCTGAAAAGATACTATAACTATAAACATCTAACAGGAATTGCAGAAGAATAATATTTACTTTTCTTTGCTTCCAGAAGATAACGAATAATTGCTACAGCTATGAAACAATATAACAACTGAATAAATTCAGGTAACTATCTCACTAAGTATCTGAGAATCCTACAATGTTCATTAACATAAAGAATAACATTCATGGCATAGATGGAATAGAAATTCAATTACCATTGCATGTACCTGGATATACAAGAGAGGAAGAAATCCCTTTGACATCATCTCCATACTATCATACTTGGAAATCTTTATCGAGGAAAAGAGAATCATCATCAGGGGCTTTACCGCCCAACCAAGACCTACTGGTCTCCCGAGTTTCTTCAACTGAAGAACCCACCCTTCACGAGGGTAATCAACATGGATCGATTTATCATCATGCCTCTGAGCCTGGTGTCAAGGACCTATACCTCCTGATCGACCTATCTAAGGGTACCTCCCAACTAGAAAGGCCACTCTGATCAGTGGTATATCCGATACTTGATAGCTGACAGATGCTGAATCTAGCATTGTACCTTGGCCAAGGATTTTAATAGAACTGGCACTCCTGTGCCGATATCTCTGACACTTCTGTGTCGATGTCTCTGGCACTATTGTGCCGACATCTCTGGCACTCATGTGCCATCAGCACTCTCACCCTTGCTCGACATGATAATACTTAGATTAAAGTCTAATTTTACATTAGCAAGTTTGTTTATCAATTCCTTTTAGTTCGAGGTTATATCTTAACCATAGGATTAATATTACCAGAACTTGGTTTGAAATTATATCTTGTTTCAAGATTTATATTATTCTAACATGGTCCCCAAAAGCCTTTCATCATATTTAAAGGTAAGTTGATTCCTTGTTGTTCATACACAGAGATATACTCAACTCTTAACTTAACCCTTCTAAGTAATAATACACTGCTACTCTCAAGTTAATGAGGAGAGATTAAGGAGTCTTATTCCTTCATTTATATTAATTCATATCTCCAAAATTCATCTTGCTTAGAGCTTAAGCATAATCTTTCTCATAACACGGAAGATCACCTTGACTATTCTCTGCTCAAATTATTCGCAGTACAAGGTCTAATTCACATTGACAGGTTTGATTAATTTTTCCTCTAGTTCAGGGTTATGTCTAAATCCTAAAGTTTATGCAAGAGAAAAGAGTGATTGATACAACAATGGGAATTTCAAGACTCTCATTATAAATATTCCCAAGCAATCTCAATTGAACAAAGGTATGCACATGTTCAGCTTCTAATTCAGGGAAAAGGAATTTGGCTTATCTATGCCTATTAAGATCTTTGGAGAAATTACAAAATGATTCAATAGAACCCAGATATAGATTTAATTCAGCGTATGGCATTATAATTCAAATAGGAATGATCTTGTTGAAAATTCTAATAATGACCAAGTTCGATGTTAAGAAGAAAGAATATAGAATCTTATCTCAGATTTGATTTACTCTTCGATTGTCAAGAATTAATGTGGTTTGGAACAGATTCAGGTTCCAAGAAAATTTGAGTAGACCACAGTGATTCAGAATTTAAGATTGTAATTTACTTCTGTCAGATTTACTAAGAACAATATATTCAGCAAGAAGAAAAAGAGCTCGACTCAGAAAGGGTTATAAGATAGGTGATAAAGCTCAAATTAACTGTTCATTCCTTTTTATGGAGTATTTATCATCTAAAACGAATCTCTATTCTACTTTCATCTGGCAAGATTTTCACTAATAATATTTTATAAACAAATTAGTATCACTCACGTTTTAATGCTATCCAAGCTGGGTAACACATTTAGAGTTCTACCATACATGCCTGGATAATTAAATTGAAACTCGTAAAAGCTCCGCTTGATAATTCAGATGATTTGCCAAGATGACACGGCTTGCAACCAACACTCTTCCATGCTCAAGCACGAGTTACCCAAGTTGACGCCCTCCAAGGAATTCCAATGAAGAAAAGAAAGATAGGTTATAAAGATGAAACGCAACACCCAACAAATGCAGAGACCAGTAAGATATCAAGGCCGAGTTCAAAGAGAGATGGCGTTCCGAAGAATGAAGTGAAGGGTTCAATGAAAAATCGATGGCAAAAGATAGAAACCTTCCCGGAAGAATGAAGTTCGTATCCTCCCCCCTTCGACTTCCACTATAATTGCTCTAAAAGTCCCCCGCCAAGACTGCAAGAGTCACGCGACTCCTGGCTTACCCGTCTTGGCCGTTTCAAATCAAGGCATGGAGGAAGAATATGTCTGATTCAAAACCACCGACGACGCCAAAATTTATTCCATTATTTTTTTAAGACTTACATACGTTATATTCAATTCGATGGCAAATAACTTGTATCTCTTATTTTTAATTTAATATTTAATATCCCCTTACGAATATAAAAATGTATCAAGAATTTGTTTCGCCAAACTTCAAGAGAATATAATAAATACTTATTTTATATTTATTATTTTAATTTATTATTTATTAACTATTTGAAATCTCCATAAAAGGTGATTATTTAAATTGACTTGCTTAATCAATACTTATATTAATTTATCTATGGCCAAGGTAACGATGTCGACACAACTGTCTTGCTTCCACTCTGGGCTTGATGATAAAATTGATCCATTATTAACCACGTCCTCTCCCTGATGATATTTCCCTTTTCCTTGTGGCGTCGGCAATCCTGCATCCACTGACAGGAATTATGGATTAGATCATTCTCAACGGCTTAATAATATATATATTTAAATTTGATCTTTTGATCTCCTTCAACTTCTCTTGAACAATAAATTCACTGGCCAAATAAAAAGTTAGTTAACATTACAATTATGATAAAAGAACAACTATTCATTCCCGATGTCATAATCACATGAAAGCAGTTATCTACAACTAACATTGCATTTGAAATACATAACCAACATAGTCTCAATGTAAGGGATGTGACAAATGCAAATCATCCATTCGAAGAAAGTATGAGCTACACTTCACCATTGAATCAATACGATCAATCTCTCATTCAATTAACCAACTTTCAAAGCAAATCCTACTTAATCTAATGCTAACTTTTATCTATGGCGGAAGAAGATATGCAACCTCGCTTACTATTTGATAATAAGAAGTTATTCAAGGCAAATCATGCTCAAGAGCTTTTATTATTCGAAATAGTCTCAATGCAACAATCTCATATTCTGTCTCCACACAAATGAAAGTGAGAGAGCATCAGTTTATATAGAGCTTCAAAAATGAAATGAAGGGTCGAGATTAAAACAAGATTAACGGCCAAGATTATTACAACCAAACCCTAATTAGGGTTTCCCAAAATAACAAGAGTCATCCATCAGTAAACTATCAGTAGAGAGGCAGTTAAAGCTATATTCTAGGAGAGGCGTCCTTATCCTTCCAAGAAGTATTGTGTTCGGCGAATCTGGACACTACTGCAATGACCTCCTCCATTGTGACAGGTGGCAGCATGCTGATCCGGAATTCAAGCTCATCCAAGTTCTTTGCACATCTGGCAAAGGTATTCGTCCATTCTGCTTCTTGCTTCCTAAAGTCATTCCGGATGGCCGAAAGACTTGCCACTCTCGCAAAATCCTTCCTTAGAAGTGGTCCAGTAGTCGAGAAGAAAACTTCTTGAACCCTTCGTTTTAGCTCATCCAGCTGCATATCCTTTTCTCGGATGGTCTCTTGCTCAAACATTTCTGCAGCTGTCATGTGAATTTTCTCTCGGATGTCCTTTACCTGCTCCTTGATTCTAAGTCCATCCACTCTTGCCTTCTCCAAAACTTCTCTACGTATAGTTACTGACCAAAAAAAATGATTGAAATCATATGCTGCTCCCGCAGCAATCACCTTCCTGTCGACCAACTCGTCTCTCGGAGTGCCCTTCAATAGCCTGAGGCATGGAATTAGCCTCTCCTGCATATCGGGAAGTCCTTCCCATGTTTCCACCATATCCATAAGTCTAGAAAGGAAGCATGAAGTTTGCCCATAAGCCAATGCCAACTTCTCCATGAACAATGCAGCTTCTGCGCCTTCACTTGCCATCCAGTCCTGAGCTTCCTTGGCCGTCACCATTCTGCACTCGACATCCTTGGTCACCTCTTGTGATGAATTGAGGAGAGGAGGAACAATCGCACTACCCTGATCAAGTGGCTGGGTCAAGTGTTGGATATATTCCTTAAGACGTTCGACCTCCTTTTTATACTCCTTCTTGGCCACTTCTTTCTCCAGTCTCGCCTTGATGGTCGAGACGGAATTATCTAACTCCTCTACTTCTTGACCTTTCGAGGTCGGGCCAAGGTCAACAGTGGTTATAGCATACTCCTGGGGAGTGATCTCGTCCTGTGGCTTGTCCACCGTAGGTACTGCAATGTGCACGAAATGGTTGCCTGTCTCATTCCTCTGAATGGTGGAGAACTTCTTGGCAGGCTTCTTGTTTGCGACTTGCTCCAACCTTGCCAAGAAATCGGCAGTATCATCCCCCTCTTCTTGAGCTTCTGCAGGTACCTGGATCTTCATTCTCTCTAACAGCCACTCTGGAATGGTCGGTTGCTCAATCCCATCCTCTACCTGAACCTCTTCTTCATTCGGAACATCCACAACCCCCCTAAGAGTGGAAATCATTCCCTCCTCGAAGTCATTGTTCCGAGCTTCTATCTCATTTTCTGAACCTAAGATTTCCGTGCCCGTAGGTGACGGAGGCTCGTCATCATCTAGCTGAATAGGTTCAATATTTTCCTCTTGAACTGCAGGAGGTTCAAGCATTTCTACCAAGGACTCGTCTATAGTAGCCACCAACTCGTCAATATTCCGGGATGCTGCTGACCGAGAAGGTTCTCCCTTATGCCTCTTGGAAGCAGGCTCAGCACTTGGCACTATTTCCTTCCTTTTCTCTCCGATCCCGACCAAGTCCGGATGGGATGCCCCGGCATTGGAAGAATATGATTCTGACTCACTCAATAGGTCATATGTGAGCGTGATTCCTTTCTGACTCAATTCTTGGGCATGATAGTCAACCCACCACTGAGAATATTTAGTCACTGGCCTCATTAAGGTTGCCAGGTCTGCGTGCTCGGGTTTTGACCATTTCACTGGAGGAAGAGGTCGACTTTCCTCAAAGCGCGGCTGAACGTGGTTCCCATCATCTTGTAACTGATCAGGCACTCGGCAAAACTCAATTGCCCTCATGAAATCTAGTGGCATCCTGGACCACATTCTTCGCCTAACTTCATACTCATCGGCAACATTTGCCCAGAAATCTTCCAGTTCCATCCTGTGCTTGTACTTTCTCCCTTCTACTGTCCGAATATTATGGTGCGGGTCAAAGTTGACCCTGGACTTGTAAGCCGTGAAAGGATACCACTGGATCTCCAATCTTGCACTCTCGGCCGCCTGTGCTGATGGACAATACTCCAACATGTTCCCAATGAAAAATGGGAATGTGACAGATGCCTTCTTAGTTGGTCTCTGGATGTTCTGATACTCCTCCAACTGTCTTAGGACCTCAAGCAATATCATCCGATTGGTCGGATAGATGGGCAATTTATAGGGATTTCCAGTAAATCCCTAGATCCTGACATAAGTAAATTTCGGGAACTGGATAAACCAGGATCCGTACTTACTGATAAGACTTTTCGCTTCATGGCTCAACCTCTGATGCACTCCTCCTTGAAGCTTTCTGGTAATATGCATTAGGAATGCATCATGCACCCTCCTGAAGTGAGTCTTCTCCTTCAACTGGAGCTATGGATAACAGTCGTAAGGCCTGAGTTCGTTCTCCCCGTTGCCAATTTTTCCCTTGCAAATCAATCCTGGATACTTGTATGATCTGGCCAACAGGTATACAACATACGAACTCATATGAAAAGACTTAGTCTCTTCGAGGTTGATCAATTGCTTGTGGAGGTTGTCACTTATCATCCGTGATCAGTTGAACATTTTGATGCCAGAGGTGATCTCATCTATGAAATAGTACATCCAACTCTCGAAAAAGGCGCCTTGCGGGTTACCAGCTATTCTGTTCAGCATCAGTACGATATCCCCAAAATCTTCCTTGAAGTCTGTTCGGTGAGGTCTCTTGGGCAACTTCTTGATTGAAGGCTTAGGCTTGTCCATCCACACCTTGTTGACTGTCGTGGCGCACAAATCTGGTTGACTATCATATAACCTTTTGGCCTCTTCCTTGGTCTTATAGACCGTTCGTGAATGTTCCGGGATGCCGAAGGTTTCCTGGATTGCAACTTCGCCCAAGTGTGCTAAGACTCTTCCATCAGGTGCGATGATCTGTCTCCTCTGAGCGTCATAGTGAAGAGCACACTCCACCATCAACTCTGCACAATCCATTGCTGGTGGGAATCCAGCTGCCTGAAATATCCCGTTTCTGACTATCCGTTTGGCTATCGGTGTGGGGAGTCCCTTCTGCCCATACACTCTTTTCTTAAATTCATCAAAGTCGACGTGTCCGAGATCAGTGTCCACGAAATTCTTCCATTTTGAAATGACTTTGGTCTCTCGCTGAGCACCCTTGCAGGCAAACTTCATTTTCAGCTTCTTTGATAGTTCGCCTGTCGTGTTTGTCAACCTGCAGTCCAAAAGATTAATATAAAGACTTTTTCAAATAATTAAATTTTGTGCCTTGGATTCGAAAATTTACTTTCAGCTGGTTAAATAATTAAATTGTTGCGAAAAAGCAAGCTGAAAGTAAATTGGATGAAGTTGAAAATTTCGCTAGAACTTCGTCAAGATGAAAGGACAGAAAAAAGATAGCAAATTCATTTGATTGGACATCAAACCTCAGTGAAGAACTACTGGATGCAAATCAGATTTAAAAATATGATATTTAGAAGAAAAAGTGCGCCCCTCTTCACAAAAGAATTTCAGCTTTCAATAAATCTTTTCTCTTTCCCTGCGAAAAATTCTTCAGCATAACACTATTTCACCTTCTGGAAAATTCGACTTTGCCTATTGATCAACCAATTGCCTGATAATTTCGAGAAAGATTAAATTTCTCTTCAGCTGTGTGTGAAAAAATGAGTTGCTGAAACTCATTATAATGCTGAAGGATTTGATTTATTTTGGCAATTTCCATTTTCTCTCTCAATCTCGATTTGTCTTCTTTTGATTAAACAGGCAAGTTTCCTTTTATTTTTCGACAAGAATCAGTCTCGAGCTTATCCGGGCAAATCTCACTGATCTTCAAAAATTCGATTTTTCACTTAATGTCTATCTTTGATTTTTCGAATTTTTAAAAGAAAACATTAAATATTTAATTAAATTCATGGCGAATTTAATTTTTCTTGCCGGATTTCATCTCTGCCTGGCGTACTTTTATTTTCTTCCCATTCTCGTTTGGCAAATTTGATTTTGTCTAAGGCATTTTTAAATTTCCAAGCAGTTGAAAATAAATTATTAAAATATTAAAAAATATTTTAATTTATTCCAACCCGTTCGTTTTGGACCCATGGCTATTTCGATTTTCCTTTCATTTTTCTTGGCTAAGAGTGTATTTTCCAATTTTATCCTCAATTTTGTCTAGCCAAGTCAAAATTTAAGCCATTCCGTCGAAAATTTTATTGCCAGATCCTTGTTTTTCTTTACCGAGGTGAGATTTTAATAACATTGAGCCTAATTTGTTCTGCCAAAGTCAAATTTTCTCTTGCTCAGTCGAATTTTTCTAAGCAAAATCCTTGCCTGGATGTCCTCATCGGGCGAATTTCTTTGACGCTTGCAAGTTCTCTTTCCTTCTGGCCAAGGGCGATCTTACCTTTCTCTTTGCCTTGGGCATTTTTCTTCGGCCAAAGTTGTCAATTTCTTAGCATTTTCTCCGGATACCCACACTTAGGCAAATTTTATTTCTTTTCCACCTTTGAGTTAGGCACATTTCGTTTTATTTCTTGCCATATCCTAACCTCCTCTAGCACATGTCCATTCAAACTTAGCACTTGACCTCTTGAGAATGTCATGATTCCTAGCCAATATCTTCATTTTTCATCCCTTAGCCTCCATACTTAGGCAAATATTCGAATTTTATCCTTGGACTAGGCACCAACACTTAGCAAAAATCATTATTTTATCCCTTCATGTGCTTAGGCGGACTTCCTTAGCATTTTGGACAAACATCTTGGATGTCCCTCTTTTCTAGGGTGGACTTCTTAGCTTCTTAGCATTTGCCTCAACATTCTATCCTTTGGAAATGTTATAATGTTTAGCCAAAGATCAATTTTCCACCCTTTTAGGCCCTCATACTTAGCAGATTTTCGAAATTCTCTTTGCTGGGCATTAATACTTAGTGAAATTTTTTATTTTTTCTTCTTCTACATACCTAGGCGGACTTTCCAAGCCTTTTGGACGTGCCTCTTGAGTGGATGGCAGACTTTAGAGGGAGTTAGGATGTTGAGGGAGGACTTCAAGACTTTTTGGCACCTCCTTTCTTGCCCATGGCGGACTTCAAAGGATCCTAGGATGAGCATGGCAGACTTTAGGTGATCTTAGGATATGCTTACTTGCTGCTGGGCGGACATTAGAGGATCCTAGGATATCAAGGGCGGACTTTGGAACTGATTAGGATGAGTTTGGGCGGACCTTGGAGGGTCTTAGGACATGCATCTTTGCTGTTGGGCAAACTCCATGAACTTCTTGACATTTCTTCATCCTTCCTTCATGGCGAATTTCAGACTTGAACCAATTTTTTCACAAATTTCATCTTTCTTGAGCTGATTTTCCATGATTTCAACCTCAGATCTGACTGATTTTCCAGAATTTGAATGTTTTTTGGGTCTGATTTTCATGCTTTTTGACCTTTTTTTTTCCAGATTTTTCAACAATTTTCAAATTTTCTCTTTGATTTTCTGAGAGTTCTATCAAGTTTTTTGGACTTCTGAGTGCGTTTTTGGAACTCGGGACCTTTCTAAATATAGAAATTTTCCAAAAATAGAAACTTTCTAAAAATAGAAAAAGCAAACCCTAAAAAATAGGGAACCTTGTTTGGCCCAAAAATGCCGAAAATGAAAAATCGAAAAAGCAAATTTCCCTAAAAAATAGGAAGTCTCAGAATTGGCCGAATTCACAGGCGATCTTCGTTTCCTGGGCCTTCCGAGCGCTTCCATGATGTCTACGCACTGATTCAAGCATGAATTATGGACTAGGCTCGGATAACTCTCGGCAAACTGTCCTGAAACTTTTGACAAAGTGATCTCACGTAACCGTTGCAAGGAGACAAAACCCTAAAAACTAACAGGCAACTGGGGGTCCCCATTGGCGATGGGGCGATGTGTGAAAAGGTCACAACATTTGGCGACTCCACGTGGGGAATGTTCCTGAACATTCCAAAGATAATATCCACTTCAAACCCGGAATCTTGAATTAATTCTACCTAACTTATCCCTTGACCAAGAAGAGTACTCAAAAGGGAAGAGAAGTCCTAAACCATATCAAGATATCTTATCCTTCAGTTATAAGTGTGTGCACATGGGTTTATTCCTGTCTCTTAAGACCAACATGACTCTTTGGCTCCATGATGGCTTTCCAGCATATTTTTGATCTTAGCTCCAAAAGCATCCTTGGATAGAGCCTCGCTGCCAGCGAGCGTCCATAGCCCCGGCGAGGTTATCTGCTATAATCTCACGGAGATTGCTCTACTTTCGGCGATTTATTTCTTTTGTTTTGATTCTTTGGTACACGTGTAGAGATGTCCGCACACCCAAAAGCCAAGTGTTTTGATTTTCCATTCTTTTCTTTTGATTCATTTTGGATATTCTTTTCTTTTCATACATTTCCACACTTTGGCCTGTAAGCAATGAAGCTCACTTGGGTTTGAGCATTATAGTGGCGCTGAAGCAAGACTTTTGATTACTTTCTAGCCAACAACTTCACCTAGGAGACCATAATGACTCAGAGAACTCTTCAAGTGTGTAAAATGTAATAACTGCAAGACTCGATATCAGGACACAATAGATGACTTCCTTTCCCGTCAAGTACTACCCTCGACCTTAAGATACTTTAGAGACAATTAATTCAAAATTCATAGATCTTCCATAAATGTTTACCCGAGGAATATTCACAACCTTCCTTAGCAAGGTCAAGCCAAAATGTGTGCGTGTAAGCAACATCACCCTTCCCGCGGAATGGGACGCCCTCCTTATTCAAAGCAACACAAAGCAAAGCGAAACGAAAGCAAACAACTAATCTAAGAAAACAAAGACAACTACTCTAAGGAAAGCGACAAAAACAACTAATCTAAGGAAAGCGGAAAAAAAAAAAAAAAAAGAAAGCATGAAAATCAGACCCAAAAAACATTCAAATTCTAGAAAATCAGTCAGATCTGAGCTTGAAATCATGGAAAATCAGCTCAAGAAAGATGAAAGTTGTGAAAAAATTGGTTCAAGTCTGAAATTTGCCATGAAGGATGAAGAAATGTCAAGAAGTTCATGGAGTTTGCCCAACAGCAAAGATGCATGTCCTAAGACCCTCCAAGGTCCGCCCAAACTCATCCTAATCAGTTCCAAAGTCCGTGCTTGATATCCTAGGATCCTCTAAGGTCCGCCCAGCAGCAAGGAAGCATATCCTAAGATCACCTAAAGTCCGCCATGCTCATCCTAGGATCCTTTGAAGTCCGCCATGGGCAAGAAAGGAGGTGCAAGATTGGAGATCCAGTGGTATCCTTTCACGGCTTACAAGTCCAGGGTCAACTTTGACCCGCACCATAATATTCGGACAGTAGAAGGGAGAAAGTACAAGCACAGGATGGAACTGGAAGATTTCTGGGCAAATGTTGCCAATGAGTATGAAGTTAGGCGAAGAATGTGGTCCAGGATGCCACTAGATTTCATGAGGGCAATTGAGTTTTGCCGAGTGCCTGATCAGTTACAAGATGATGGGAACCACGTCTAGCCGCGCTTTGAGGAAAGCCGACCTCTTCCTCCAGTGAAATGGTCAAAACCCGAGCACACAGACCTGACAACCTTAATGAGGCCAGTGACTAAATATTCTCAGTGGTGGGTTGACTATCATGCCCAAGAATTGAGTCAGAAAGGAATCACGCTCACATATGACCTATTGAGCGAGTCAGAATCATATTCTTCCAATGCTGGGGCATCCCATCAGGACTTGGTCGGGATCGGAGAGAAAAGGAAGGAAATAGTGCCAAGTGCTGAGCCTGCTTCCAAGAGGCATAAGGGAGAACCTTCTCGGTCAGCAGCATCCCGGAATATTGACGAGTTGGTGGCTACTATAGACGAGTCCTTGGTAGAAATGCTTGAACCTCCTGCAGTTCAAGAGGAAAATATTGAACCTATTCAGCTAGATGATGACGAGCTCCGTCACCTACGGGCATGGAAATCTTAGGTTCAGACAATGAGATAGAAGCTCGGAACAATGACTTCGAGGAGGGAATGATTTCCGCTCTTAGGGGGGTTGTGGATGTTCCGAATGAAGAAGAGGTTCAGGTAGAGGATGGGATTGAGCAGCCGACCTTTCTAGATTGGCTGTTAGAGAGAATAAAGATCCAGGTACCTGCAGAAGCTCAAGAAGAGGAGGATGATACTGCCGATTTCTTGGCAAGGTTGGAGCAAGTCGCAATCAAGAAGCCTGCCAAGAAGTTCTCCACCATTCAGAGGAACGAGACAGGCAACCGTTCCGTGCACATTGCAGTACCTACAGTGGACAAGCCACAAGACTAGATCACTCCCCAGGAGTATGCTATAACCACTATTGACCTTGGCCCAACCTCGAAAGGTCAAGAAGTAGAGGAGTTAGATAATTTCGTCTCGACCATCAAGGCGAGACTGGAGAAAGAAGTGGCCAAGAAGGAGTATAAAAAGGAGGTCGAACGTCTTAAGGAATATATCCAACACTTGACCCAGCCACTTGATCAGGGTAGTGCGATTGTTCCTCCTCTCCTCAATTCATCACAAGAGGTGACCAAGGATGTCGAGTGCAGAATGGTGACGGCCAAGGAAGCGCAGGACTGGATGGCAAGTGAAGGCGCAGAAGCTGCATTGTTCATGGAGAAGTTGGCATTGGCTTATGGGCAAACTTCATGCTTCCTTTCCAGACTTATGGATATGGCGGAAACATGGGAAGGACTTCCAGATATGCAGGAGAGGCTAATTCCATGCCTCAGGCTATTGAAGGGCACTCCGAGAGAGGAGTTGGTTGATAGGAAGGTGATTGCTGCGGGAGCAGCATATGATTTCAATCATTGGTTTTGGTCAGTAACTATACATAGAGAAGTTTTGGAGAAGGCAAGAGTGGATGGACTTAGAATCAAGGAGCAGGTAAAGGACATCCGAGAGAAAATTCACATGACAGCTGCAGAAATGTTTGAGCAAGAGACCATCCGAGAAAAGGATATGCAGCTGGATGAGCTAAAACGAAGGGTTCAAGAAGTTTTCTTCTCGACTACTGGACCACTTCTAAGGAAGGATTTTGCAAGAGTGGCAAGTCTTTCGGCCATCCGGAATGACTTTAGGAAGCAAGAAGCAGAATGGATGAATACCTTTGCCAGATGTGCAGAGAACTTGGATGAGCTTGAATTCCGGATCAGCATGCTGCCACCTGTCACAATGGAGGAGGTCATTGCAGTAGTGTCCAAGTTCGCCGAACGCAATACTTCTTGGAAGGATAAGGACGCCTCTCCTAGAATATAGCTTTAACTGCCTCTCTACTGATAGTTTACTGATGGATGACTCTTGTTATTTTGGGAAACCCTATGTAGAAACCCCTGTTCTCCCTGATTCTGAAAACTATCTGTTTTGATTGTTTTTTTTTTTCTCGTTTTTGCATATACCGTTGAAGTGCGATTTTTGAAAGAAATTGTATATAAAAATTCAATAAAATACCACACGTTCGCAAATGATAGAAACTACTGGATCTATTGATGCCAGAATATTTATTGATCTACTATGCTGATTACAAACAAGATCTGATGACATGCAACTTAAAAAGCAACAATATTATTGATGTAAAAACTTGGTATTTGCTGCAGATGGTAAAACCCTTGAAGATGCAATCTCTGAATAAGTTTTGTGATAACCTCTGAATGAAGCTACCCCTCTGATAAGCAATAAATCAGCTGATATTTCACAGCCTCTAAACTGCAACACTGAAGATGGCTCGTTCTCCAATGCCTGTAGACAACTGAAACCCTTGGCTTCGTTCTCCAGAAGAAGACTTGATCAAAAAATTGATTTCATAAACATAATGAGCTCAAATCCCAGTGAAACCCTTATATCTCTTCAAGAGTTCGAATTTTTCTCAATTAGGTTTCATTTAAATAAATTCAAACTTTTCTTTTTAATTTTTCAATAGTTTTCGAAAGTACTTTTAATTATAAAATATAATTAAAAGTGGCCCCTTCAATGATGGGCGACCCCTTCAGCAAAAAATCACTTAAGTTATAATATTTAAAATATTATAACTTTATAACATAAGCTCCAAATAATTAATATTTAATTAAATCAATTAAATATTAATATCTCTCTCAATATATGCCCGATGCACGAACCGTTTGAAGCTGACGAAGAAGGAAGTGATTCTGCACGTGACAAGACCATACTGCTAAAAATAGTAGGGGTGCTCTGCTGAATGACCTAACTTACTAAAAATAGCAAGTCAGGCAAATGATGTCCGAAAGACCCCGAACGAAAGCCAACTGGTAAGTTATGACAATCCGAAGCCAAGCCAAGCTCCAAAAGAGACCCTCTAACCATACATATTAGCCTATGAGGGCTAAGAATAGGCTAATCCATCGAACTCTGATGCTCGCAAAATTGGGGACATTACAGTCCGCCCTCCCTGAAATTGCTTGTCCTCAAGCAATCTCTACTGCAAAGAAACCCAACTCCTCGGAAGGCCCAAAATAAGAACTGTGAAGTGTCCCACACATCTCTAACTGTCTCCTGTAGCATCAACAAAAACACAACTGCGCAAGCTATCCCTGGATCCCAAACCCAGAGTGAAAGTCTGTCGTGTCTGTCATCCTCAGGCTGCCACTGCGCTCTACTATCTCCAACTTCACCATGCTGAGAATAGTGAAGTAACCCAATGGGACCCATCCAATACTCAGTGCCAAAACTGTCACCACCTGGATCCCAATACAATCTGAATTCACATCCATCTGTCATGCGGAGATAAGAACTTCTAGAAGCATCTGCTACACCGAATCTCTCCCTGTCCTCTGCTAAACGCTCATGGATGTGATAAATGACCAAGCCATCATGCCCACTGACACCATAGTAATCCTGTAACCATGTACCCAGAAGAAAACTTTGTGGCCAAGAAGTAGCAAACCCTGTTGGATACATATCAGCATGATGTAAAACTGACAGCTGTCCCTGCAAGTAATCCCCCACAAACCGCTGAATCGGACGCTTGCAGCCGCTAATCCCATCTTCTGAAGATGGTGAATACCCATCCCACAACGGATGGTATAACTCCGGGGCCAATCCACACTGATGCATCATCAAATCCTCCGTGTGTGGACCAAAGGAGAAGTGATAAACACTCCTCATGGTGCAATCAAGATAAAATGCTCCCACCTCTGTCAATGGCTGACCATCATAGTCCTGGGGAAACAAATTAGCATAAGTACAAATCTCCATACTGGATGATGCCCCACATATCTCCTGTGACGATGATGAAGTAGTGACGTGATCTGTCACACAACTCTCGGAAAAATCAACTATCTCATCACAAGAGCTCTCAACCAAAACACTCATCCCATCTGAATTGATTGCACCAATATCTGCAATAGATGTAACCACATCCTCACTACAACTCATGAATATAAGATCCTCACCAACTGCCTCTGTATATAACGGTACTGTATCTGCAGCTAGTGGAGACTGTGCCAAACTCAACTCCACGGTCAACTTCTCCAACCGTAACTGTGACTCTCGAAGGGCCAACTGAGCACTCTCCAACGAGTCCATAGTCACCTCAAGCTCATGAGTGAGCTCATCAACCTGCTCCTCCTTCCTCTGCAATGCATCATAACAAATGCAATCCCACTCGAGAAGAAAATCCCTGTCTGCAAGTAGTTTTAAGTAGTTTTGTTTCATCATCCCAATTGCTTCTCGAAGTGCATGTATCTCTGCAAGGGAAAAACCACTATCACCGTGCTCATCTGTCAAAGGAGTACTCCAACCATAGGTAGCTAACATCTGACGAGCAACATCAAAATGCTCAATGGTTGTGGCAATCATATTGTCGTTCACTTTCAGTTGCCCAACCAAATGATGAGGACTCTGTAGCTTATGACCCCCATACAAGTTTTCCGGTTCACAATATGCACTATGATATGAAGCTGATTCGTCATCACTCACTACATGATAAGCAGCATCATGTGTGCTTTCATCCATACACACCTCAACATCTAAGGTACTGCTGCTATGTACCTCGAAAGATTGCTCAACTGATAAGGTAGAAGCTGCTGATTTGATAGTATCTTCACACATTTCGACTTCCAATGCAACTATATCACCATACAACTCATGATCCTGGGATTCTATGCCAACACTTGACCCTTCTAGCTTGTTTTCTAAGGTCTGATCTAGAAAATCAGACTCACCATGACATGAATCTTCAACACATAATGCATCACTAGTACCCAATTCTTGAGTACTTTCATGTGACAACCCCATAGCAGCATCTTGCACATGTGTAGTCACTGCTGTCTTAAGCTGATGCAACCTTTCATCATTGCTGTCATAAAAATCAGAAGTATTAGCAAGGTTAATAACATCCTTTGGAGTGTTGTTAATATCATTTTGTGGCTCCACCATACTATTTTCTTGATGTAAAATTTCCTTATCAACCACCGTTTCATTTTCAACCCCATGTCCGTCTGTAGGTTGAAGATCATGATCTGCTAACTTATCACATTTTAAACCAAACTCATCATAGAGACTTTTGGACACTTCACCAAGTCTCTCATTTTTGCTTCGTGATGAGGTTCGTCTAGAAAGGGAATCCTCATACCATTGCAAACTATGAGTTAATCTTCGTTGTGATAGTTTAAGTTTCCACTGGATATCATTCAAAATGCTCTCAACACTTGGCTGCTCGCATTTCTTTGGTTTTCTTCTTTGCTTGTTATAATCTGTTCGATGCTCCATGTATTGTTCGAAGTCTAAATGCTCTTTGATCTTATCCGGGAATGCTCTATACTCTTCATAAGCAATTATTATCTCATCAGCAAATTTTAAAGCCATAATTATGAATTTCCTGATTTTGAAACTCCGGAATTTCGTCAAACAATTGCTTGTGTTTTCCTTAAACCGTTGTTTGCTGTTTTTGAATGTCTCAATGCGGTAGAATGACTGCTAACTACAACTGGTTGATGATTGGTGCTGGAGCGACACCTCCCAGCAAGGTGACAAGTTCCTTCAAGTGTTGAGTATTCTCGGCAATTATAGTGATTAAAAATCAAACTCTTGCCAAACTCTCACATCAGTTCACTCTCAAAGAGGGACAATGAAACAGCAATGACAGCATCCGATTATGAGACTAGTGTTAATAACTTAATACAATGCTGTAAATTAATTCTGAAATGCAGAGACTCTAACAATTTACTGAAACCTGGAGGTGACCATTTTTATTCAGTGATGCCGGCCCTGTTGGGTCAATCACCTTCCTTTAGAAATACCTATTTCTGCCTTCACCAAGCTGCACTGAGAGTTCCTAATGATAGGATGAGTACCCCAAGATTGCCTTTGAATGGTCTCTCAGAATTTCCCTCGAGCTTGCTAGAGGATCTGTGACTTCTCCTACAACAGATGCATATTTCAATAGAGCCTCCAAATATGATATCGAACTGGAAAGTGCCTTCATATAATTATATTCATGACTTGTCTTTAACCGCTAAGAGACACCTCCCGTCAATGAGAAGAATGACGTTCTCCTCTTCAGCTGTTGCTACCTTGGCTTCCCTTATTTAAGCGTCAGCCAGTTTAGAAAAATAAGATCTCTTGGACTATCCTGGATAACTTCAATGCCTTCATGTAAAGCTGTGCCCAGATATGTATTTGTAATATGCGTCTCCTTCCAGCGATGAAGATTGTCTTTTCCCACTATTTTGTCTCATCCCCTCTTGTCATGCGATTTTCTTCCGCATAAAGTCACGGACTTTGTCTTTCTTCAGCAAATACTATTTTATCCAAATCTTCTTTATGCCTATTGACCAAATGCGACTTTCTTGGTATATTCGATTTCCTCGTCTGGGCAAGCAAGACCCGATAAAATATTCTGACGGCTTATTAAAAATCAATATCGCCCAGTTTCACCTGGCGCAGCTCCTTAAAAAAAAAACGGGATTTTCACTAAATTGAGTTTTAGCAATTATCAAATCCTCCTAAAAATCCCACGACTTTAATTCAAGCAACTCTCGAACAATCCAGGTGTAAAAAGTGATTCCTTAAAACAAATCGATTCTTCCAGCTGAAGCGGCTATATTTTGTCATATTTTCAACTTATGACATTTTGTCTTGTGGTGCGATACTAAGCAGGTCCCGATTTATTTTCTCCAATCGTTTTTTTTTTTTAAACCAGCGGTGAAGATTTCTATTTTGTCTTATCTCCTCCGGTTTGTCTTCCGTCCTTTAGCGGCTCTTCAAAACCATCAAACGGCTTCCTTCAATATTTTGAACCTTTAATGGGACGAATGCACAATAATATTAAATTGGTCCGACTTTCTCAATCACCAGCAGGACCCGATGCATTATGAAAGTCGTTCCATAACCAAGATATGAAGACGGCTTGCTTAGTTGGAATTGTTTTAATCACAAAATGCCGTGACTGTTATCTCCTAAAGTAATGCCCGACAGATTTCTGAATATTTGTCTTTACTCTTGACGTGGCACATAAATTTGTCTGATCTGAAGTAATATCTGCCTCCAATAATTTATCTCTTGCTTCTTAATAGAAATACGCCTCTATTCAATACGATTAATATCATTCCTTACAAAAAGCCACGATTTCCCCCAAAATTTAGAAACTGTAAATGATTCAACAAACCCTAAATTCTGATAAATTTATTTTGCTCGTAAAAATTATTTCTGACACAGGATGGCAGGAAACCGCTCTGATACCACTGTAGAAACCCCTGTTCTCCCTGATTCTAAAAACTATCTATTTTGATTGTTTTTTTTTTTTCTCGTTTTTGCATATACCGTTGAAGTGCGATTTTTGAAAGAAATTGCATATAAAAATTCAATAAAATACCACACGTTCGCAAATGATAGAAACTACTGGATCTATTGATGCCAGAATATTTATTGATCTACTATGCTGATTACAAACAAGATCTGATGACATGCAACTTAAAAAGCAACAATATTATTGATGTAAAAACCTGGTATTTGCTGCAGATGGTAAAACCCTTGAAGATGCAATCTCTGAATAAGTTCTGTGATAACCTCTGAATGAAGCTACCCCTCTGATAAGCAATAAATCAGCTGATATTTCACAGCCTCTAAACTGCAACACTGAAGATGGCTCGTTCTCCAATGCCTGTAGACAACTGAAACCCTTGGCTTCGTTCTCCAGAAGAAGACTTGATCAAAAAATTGATTTCATAAACATAATGAGCTCAAATCCCAATGAAACCCTTATATCTCTTCAAGAGTTCGAATTTTTCTCAATTAGGTTTCATTTAAATAAATTCGAACTTTTCTTTTTAATTTTTCAATAGTTTTCAAAAGCACTTTTAATTATAAAATATAATTAAAAGTGGCCCCTTCAATGATGGGCGACCCCTTCAGCAAAAAATCACTTAAGTTATAATATTTAAAATATTATAACTTTATAACATAAGCTCCAAATAATTAATATTTAATTAAATCAATTAAATATTAATATCTCTCTCAATATATGCCCGATGCACGAACCGTCTGAAGCTGACGAAGAAGGAAGTGATTCTGCACGTGACCAGACCATACTGCTAAAAATAGTAGGGGTGCTCTGCTGAATGACCTAACTTACTAAAAATAGCAAGTCAGGCAAATGATGTCCGAAAGACCCTGAACGAAAGCCAACTGGTAAGTTCTGACAATCCGAAGCCAAGCCAAGCTCCAAAAGAGACCCTCTAACCATACATATTAGCCTACGAGGGCTAAGAATAGGCTAATCCATCGAACTCTGATGCTCGCAAAATTGGGGACATTACACCCTAATTAGGGTTTGGTTGTAATAATCTTGGCCGTTAATCTTGTTTTAATCTCGGCCCTTCATTTCATTTTTGAAGCTCTATATAAACTGATGCTCTCTCACTTTTTTTTGTGTGGAGACAGAATATGAGATTGTTGCATTGAGACTATTTCGAATAATAAAAGCTCTTGAGCATGA
This sequence comes from Sequoia sempervirens, assembly GCA_007258455.2. NCBI lineage: Eukaryota > Viridiplantae > Streptophyta > Pinopsida > Cupressales > Cupressaceae > Sequoia > Sequoia sempervirens. Next base: position 472,965,747 of record VDFB02047230.1, read on the forward strand.
TTTGCCTTGAATAACTTCTTATTATCAAATAGTAAGCGAGGTTGCATATCTTCTTCCGCCATAGATAAAAGTTAGCATTAGATTAAGTAGGACTTGCTTTGAAAGTTGGTTAATTGAATGAGAGATTGATCGTATTGATTCAATGGTGAAGTGTAGCTCATACTTTCTTCGAATGGATGATTTGCATTCGATGCGTAAAGTTAGCCTGAGCTCTTAATTGTGGAAACTTAACTTCAGCCTCATTCGAGGTTTGAAAATTATTATCACAACCCTTGAAGATTGCACCCATTTTGCGTATGTTGTCCTGCAGGAGGCGAAACAAAGTGTGGTTTATTTCCTTCACCGAGTCCTTACTGTCTCTTGAGTTCTTAGGCATAGACTAGATTCTCTGAACCCTATCCTTTTGCTATTTTTTTTGAGATCTATGGAAAGTCCTAATTGAGAACCTTTAATGATAAATTCCCTAAGTCCTGAACTTGTGAAGATTTTCTTACGTAAGTCCCCTTGTTTATTACCAGCATATCACAACGGCCATTGAGCTTATCCACACGTCGAGACCCAACTAAAGAAACCTTGGAATCGCCATATGATCTTCTCGCAATCTTAGCATATTCGGTGGTTTTTCAAGAGAGGATAGAGTGTCTTTGGACATTTTATTCTGAAGTTATTCAAGGCAAATCATGCTCAAGAGCTTTTATTATGCGAGTTATATTTTCTTAGCAATTATTTCACATGGTATTTCAAGAAAAAACTTTAAAAACCAACTAGAAATAACTCTAATAAAAATATAACAAAGGGTACCATACATAAATGTATCACAGAACTCTTAAGTAGCAACTTGGGCAGAAAATACAACTTCTGTAGTATATGCACTTCAGCAATGTTTTTAAACTTCTGCAGTAGTTTATTTCACTTCACCAACCACTGTTGTGCACTTCTGCATCCACTGCAACTAGCATTTGAGCAACAAACTTCCTAGGGTAGTAACTTCTTCACAGGGCTTGAAACATGATGTAGTTTTTTTTTGAAATTGTACAGATTTTAAAGAGGAATGTAAATATGTGGGTGGAATTTACACAGCAACACGTTTCATTTCAGCAACAATTATCAGTTCAGTAGAAGATATATCATATATGTATGCTTTGATGTTTTGGTTGAATTTGGGTGAATTTTAAAATGATGCCTATGTTTCACAAAGAGATTGCCAAAGTTCAAAAATAAAACCATCAAAATAATTTTTAGAGGCTGCCAAAGTGATAACGAGGCTTGCTAACATATAATGAAAACAACATCATCATATTTGTGAGATAAAAAGGGGGTTGTGCCCTTTAAACAAATAAATCTGCCAAGTTAAGACTATATCATGGCTAAAAAGAACTTTGCTTGTGACTGCTGCAGTGTATCAATTAATGTTTGATAGCAATCTAACAAATATTAATTAAAAATATTTGTTGGTTTTGCAAAGGTATAGAAATACCTTGAACTTTTGGAAAGAACGAAAAATCTGAGCATACCTACAATTGTAACAGCATTTATTCCTGCAATTTAGTGTTTTCATTTATGTATAAAAAATAATTAGTACACGCCCAACTTGGCAACTTCTCGTACAAGCCAACTGTGCAGCCTCATTGTTTTTTCCCAAGTTGATAATCTATTTTTTGCCACTTGCCATTTCTGTGGTGTTATATAATATATATCGGTGTCCCACCCTGTTTCTTGATCTCTCAGCCATTATGAAAGCAGTAACAAAAAATAAAAGACTTGACATTGCTCCTTGCAAATGGAAGCCGGTGGAGTTTGGCCCTATTGACCATGCAAAGCTAGGATTTGTGTACTCATTCGACTACCCGTGAGTCGAAAAGGCTCTTAGATTTGTTGCTAGGCATGAGGAGTTGGAAATCCTCCTACATCAACTCTTGTGTGGTGAGGTAGTGTCGATTTTCCTGTATAATGCCATGGATTTCATCCAAGATAAGTGGTTGGTGCACCTCCTGGGACTCTTTTTTCAACCTTAACTGCTGCCACAGGAGAAATTTAGTGCAGCTATTGCTGATTATGTGTTCTCCGATGGCTTTGCTCCCATAGGAGGTATAAGTTCTTGCCACCTGCTAGAAAAAAATGAACCACAGACGTGTTTATAGGACAATGAAAACTGGTCTGCAGCTGAATCTTGGGAAAGAATTTCCAAAAGCATTAAAAGCCCATTGCCTAGATCTTAGTAACTTCACATGCGGAAATGTTGTAGAAATGCTCAGTTACCTCTGGCCTCTGTTATCTTGTTCTTGTGCTCTGTCTCCTGTGCCACTTACTGCTACTACTTCCACTCCACCATCAACGACTCGTCAGTCCTCAAAGAATGAAATTGTTCCTGTGAGCTCCTTTGAGAGCACTTTATGGTCAACTGCTTTTGGTGTTTAGCTGCTGGTCTTTTTGATGAATTTTGCTTTGCCAGTTTATCAAATTTGGCTTTTTCGTAAATATTTGTATCAAGCTTTAACATAATATTTGCAGGTGGTATTACCACCTTTTATCTAAAAAAATAAAATAAAATAATTAGTACAGCCTACACAGGCTTCGATACCAGGTTAGTGGATTGGGATTGATATAGGCTGACCATAATTAATTAAGAAATAAAAATAATCTAGAAGTAAATATCTGAAATGAAATTGCAGAATACACAAATCTCTACACATTACACGAGAATTGTGGGGAAAATCTTATAGTCAAAAACCCCACAAAAGCATCATTCTTAATATGAGAAAACTTATAATATTTGTCCACTAGACTCAAGCACCTGACTTTCCCAATCTCTTTTCCTGTTCTTTCAATGCATGAATAGTAAATACCTCTTGTAGTATTGCCGATATTCTTTGTAATGTCCCATATGCACAACCACCTTCGAATTTCTGTTTTTCTTTTTTTAAACTTTATTGGAGCTTTGCAAAAGAACAGCAAACTAGAAATCAAAATCAATGCTGATCACAAATTCCAACTGGTGGAAATGGATAATTTTGACAAATAACAGCATTTGCAAACCCTAGGTAGATATTTGATACCCAAGTCTTAATTGTAACGAATGCAATATTCAAATAATCACACCGTTTGCCAATTTGCAACTGTGGAATCCCTAGTTTTATTTATTGCAGCAATTTCTGGAAACTTACAAATCTGTTAAATTGACTGAAAACACCACTAGAGGTTTGTTTTACAATTTAAAATCACTCACTAGGAGGCCATACAGCTGTATGATGGGCAGATCTGATAGGAAGAGTTTAAAACCCTGATATTTTGGTGCTGAATCTGGGCAGTACAGATTTGAAAAGGGCAGTACAGCAGGTACAGGTGGCTGTACTATTGCCAAAAGTGCAGAAATGAATGGTATGGAAAGCTGCTGGAGGTGTATGGTGGTGGCAGATGACAGTAGCAGGGAAGAAAATGGCTGGAAAGTGCTGCGCAGCAGCAGAAACTATCCTCCCAGGTGTGGGTAGGGCTGGCGTAGGGGTGTATGAAGTTGATCGCCCCTTCACAACACTAGAAGTGATGTACAGAATGCCTAGGAATAGTACGGCAGGGTCCAAAACAGCAATTAATGACTGAAAACTGCCAATGATGAACCACATTGATGCTGTAAAATATTTGCTTGCAAATCTCAATTGCCAAACTGTTGGAAACTTGCATAAACTTTCCCAATTTCTCTTCAATGCAACTTCCATGTGAGAATTCCCTAGGCAGATGTGAGGGTTTTTGTCCCTAAATCTGCAAATGAAGAGTTGAGGGTTTTCGTCCTTGATGCCATTTCGAACTTGGAACTCCAAATGAGAATGTCAAAATGAATCTTGATGATGAAATGAAGCTAGGCACCTCCTTTTAATACTTTTCCACATTGGGCTCTTGGGTTTTGTTATCACCTGAAATATGCACCTTGCTGAATCTTGAATCCAGCTATCTTGTGAAACATGGGGTGGCCTCTTGAGTTGTGGGACTCACGAAACTCAAGGTCAACCTTGGATTAAAGGGCGGCTTCCCCTTGGTAAATCACCTAAAGACTAACTCTAACGAAAGATCTTTGCTGGGAAAAGAGATAAGAAAGAACTGATAATCTGAATCTAAAACAAAAAATGAAGGTGATACACCAAACATAGCAGATTTCTACTTCCTTTCAGCAACACAACTTATGAATCTCAATCTAAAGCTTCACACAGTAATTTGCAACAAAATTCAAAGGTAAACTTAGAACAACAACAATCAAGGAGTCATAGAACTCACAATAAAACTTGCTTTTCTTTCATACACAGAGAAAATTGAAACAAGTAGAGGCAAAAATACTGATCTTTGATTCATTGAAGGTTGCTACAATGACAGTTTTAAGGAAAAACAGTAAAAGATTATCATCACAAACATACAATCAACCATTATTTCAGAGTGAAACAAGGTTGAAGATGTAATCAATGAAGAAAATTACAGAAGTAAAGACCTAATTTTGACTGAAAAATTCAAGGACTAAATGTCACTTTGTCGCAATAAACTTTTCTAATCCTTTGCAGCAAAGCATAGGCCTCTTATTTATAGATTTTGAGAGCCTAAATTCAAAAAGTCATGTTCACTTTAGATATTTTTCCTATGACTTGTCATCCTTATCCTCTGTGGATAAGATTTACCTTTTTGTTTCATGAGTTCTCAATTTTATCTTGAGCTGTCATCTTTATCCTCTATGGATATGATATTTGTAATCCTTATCTTTTGTGGATAAGATATTTGCAATTCTTATCCTTTGTGGATAAGATATTTGTAATCCTTATCCTTTCTGTTTAGATTTTCTTGAAGTTAGTGAACTCCTTTATTATTTTTGCATGCTTTGCTAGAGGGGCCCACGAAGTTAAACTCCCTTTTAAAAAATCTGTAGAAAATACTTTTTTTTTGTTTTGATTTTTCAAAAAAACCAGGTAACAGGTTTAAAATTCCCTCAAATATTTAAAAATACTTTTCGTTTTAAGTATTTAAAAATATTTTTTATTTTAATTGTAGTGTTTAAAAATACCTTTTAGTTTAATTATAATAATATTATTAAGATGCCCTCCAAAACTAGAAATTACTAGGTCCAACTTAAATAAATATTGTCAATTATTTTAGACCAAAAATGGGACATGACACTCTCAAACACATATTATCTAATGATAATTTTCCCATAGACGAGAATCCCTTAAATATAGGGCAGGATGCTATCATTTGCGACAATTGAATGGTTATACCTTTTCATTAAGGTATATTATAATTAATTAATAATCAATTCAAATTTATATGGCCATATATGCCATATTTATATATATGGTTAAATCTTATATTATAGTAGAGCCTTATTAATGTTATTATGTAATAACCACCCCTGATTTTTTTTTGTTTCAATTAAGAGTGTTTCAAGGTTCCATTCAACATGTGTGGCATTTATAGAAATAACATCGCATTGAAAGGAAATGACCTGGACTTGCAACATATCACATTGAACCATTACAAATCATCTTAGCATATAATAATAATTGAAATCAGACTTAAAAAAATACATATCAGACTTGATTACAGTCATATAAGGTCCCTTCCTCTGTCATACATTGAGCAGCAATGCATACAACTCCTCATGGAAGACACCAAATGCATAAACTATCAACCCCAACACTCTCCTTCACATTGGCCAACATTCAACTGTGAAAAGACACCATTAACATGCTGTTGCAGAACTCTGAAAGTTGCTGTTCTAAGAAGGAAGGCTGAAAATGCAAACCCTCAAAATGATATGGCTCGTTAGGAGGGGTGATCAACTCTAGTAAATCATTCCTTCACCAAACAATACAAATGAGGGCTCAAAAATGAGGCACCCAGCTGCAAGGAATCCATAGAAACAACACCCGAAATGATGCACTTCCAACATACGGAGTTACGAGTAGATTTATGCTTCTAGCCACTCTGAAAATGAACTTCTCCAAAACCCAGAAAAAGTGTATCAGACCTCTGAAAAAGTATCAAAACAGCTCCAAACACACTCCAATAAGAAGCCAACCAATTTTCACACCAAAACCTCTGATCCCACATCAAAAAACGGAGAAAACCTTTATTCTAACACAACCACAATAATGAATATCATAAAAACTGTGAATGCAAAGGTGATTCCTAAAGTAGAATCACTCCAACTAGCTAGGGGTGGATCTCTCATCATCGAAACCAGCAACTAGAGATGAGAGTTTTCGTCTTCAACCAACAGTATACAAATCTTGGAAAAAATCTAGTAGAGTTTCCTTAAGTTGCCAAAGTTCTCATATGCAAATGAGAACTCAAACTCATATTTATAAAGTGAGAGAAAAGTTAGGGCAACTTGCTTTTAAATTTGAATGTTTTTTCCCTGTTATTTCACTTTATGAAATAACACGAAATTACCCCAATAGGGGCGCCCAACTTTATGCCTTCAAATTTTCACTGTTGATTTTTTATTTAAAATTGACATTAAGCCCAAACTAGGCATCCCACCTTATAAGGCATAACATTAGCTTTAAAAAATGATAAATAAACTCCCTTTTAGGCACCACACAAGATAAAACCTTGGCCCCTTTTTTAAAACAACTTCGCTTTACTAGGCCAAGGGGGTCTTTAATAACTTAAAAACTTAAGTCATAAAATTCCCTTTTGAAGACTTAAAGAGAATAATATGCTAAAACATTAAAACTCACCAAATTGCAACTGCCAAGCACTGCCCAAACTGGGAACTCTGCATTGCACTGCTGCCAAGACTAGTTTTCCAAAATAGCACTTACTAAAAATAGCATATTGCTAAAAATAGTAAGCGTGTCCAAACACCAAACAGGCCAAATGAGGAAACCCTAAAAAAGGGGACATTACATATTAGGACCACTTATAAATGAGTTTGATCTCCAAATACAAATTATGCTCTTAACACAAATTAAGTCTAATTGTCACAGCAATTTCAAGTCATCGGAAACATTTGATGAATTGAAGATATTTGGAGATAAAGTTAGTTCATTCAAAGATAAATTCAGGCCTTGCAATAATTGAATGAGGTTACACAGCTGAATAAAGAAGTGAGATTTAATAGGGAAAAACAAAGGTTACACAAACATGGGTTCAAATATTCTTAGTTGATATACTGGAGTTGTCTAGGCTTTGGTAGACATTAAGTTGAACATGTCAGGTGAACAATGTTAGACTGCGACATCTTAACATAGTCTTTGCAAATGATGAAAGTTGTGTTACCAAAGTACATTAATTTGAAAATGTGCACCCACCAGTCAAAGCTGCTTATCTTTAGAGGAGAAACATGACCCGCTCCTTCAATGTGAAAGAAAATGGACAAGCAATCACCTTATAGGAAGTACCAAACAACTGAATAAAAAAGGAAAAGGCAGATGAAAGATGACTAAATTCCACTAAATGTCACATCATTGCAACTGGAGAAGGTAACACGGGCCAGTGTTACATCGTTACATTAACTAGAGGATTGAAAAGAAACAATTAGATCAATACTTAGACCTCAGCCAGCCTCTAACTTGGTTTTGTTCCTTGAACAGTGCCTTTTAATCTTTTCTTCAAACTGTATGTAGTGTCATTGATTTTATCATTCAATAATAAGTCACATTGTAAAAGGATCCTTCTGTAATAATAAGTCACATTGAGTTGGTGTTAGCTTTGAAAGTTGTGATTTTTAAGTATTTCAGATTTTTTTCAGCTTCAGCTACAAAATTGGAAATGTGGATAACATTTATTTTTCTTGTACAAATTCCGGTATCAATTTATGAAAGGTATTAGCATTCCTATTTGATACTTTTTTCATGTAGGATACTTAAAGGTGCCAAACATATAATTGGATGTTTTCATATGAAGTTTTATTCCAGCTTTCTTTAGTGCTGGAGAGATGTTTGTGAACAAGATGAGCCCAGTCTTATAACCGCATTTTGTTTGCTGGGCAGATTGGTATAAATTCAAATTGTCATTATGCTTTCCTTCGAGATGAATGACCGCAAAAGTAAGGTCACTTTTTTCTACCCACTGATGTGCACACACAGATGAAACACATATTCATACATGCTCAACATCATTTTGTTGTTACAATTTGATTGTTTAAAGTAGGTGACAAAGTGCTACATGGAGATTATAATTTCAATGCCATAGTTGACTTTTGCTTTGTGGGAATGGTTAAAGCTAATTTATGAGTTTGGAAAATTAATGTATATTATTGGTAGCCACAATTCGACTACCAAGTTAGTATTTTTGCTTTGCAACTGTGCTGTAAGCTCATCTGAAATGTGTTTCTTGATCAGAGTTTATTGCAAGTTAATGGAACAAAGTATTTATTTTTTGTTGAGTTTGTCTTAGCTTAGTTTAATTTTCTCTCATATATTCTTTAAATTTGGGATAGATTCGGTATTTTAGATACATTTGTCCACCTATATATGAAGATTACACAAGTTCCTTGGATCAGGGTATAGGGAAATGAGGGGAATGGCTTTGGAAATTGCTGAAGATACCAATTTTTAGAAGATGGTGTGTAATCAGCTGGATACATATTATGAGATGATTCACAAGAAAAGTATAAAGGATATGAGAGATAATAAACATGCATATAAAGGATAAAGATAGAATTTGTTTGAGTTTAGTTAGTTTCGTTCTTAAGAGATGATATTGTAGTGCATTTTAGAAATTTAGACAATTATAAATTTAGAACAAATAAACTATGTTTCATGGAGTTTTGGAATAGGCAGATTTGAGGATGCAGGGATGGGTTTTGGGGACGAGGGACTATGGACAAAAAATTGGGGATGGCAGCTGGTGGTACAAATATAAGTTATTCATATATATATATAATTTTATATATAACTAATTTAATAATAAATATATTATTTTCCCCACAATTCCTATGTTTCCTTTGGCAGCGAATCCTTATTAATTTTTATCAAATCTTCATTTTTCAAAGAACTAAAGATGAAGCCAGGGTGAATGATAACTGATAAAAGGGGCAATTAATTCCTGAAAAGGGGTGAATCTAAAGAGGGGGCTGTAGATGACCTTTTTTGGAAAGTTGTCTGAAAGGAAGGTTAACCTAGGAGACCTGCCTTTTCACTTCCTATGCGTGGAATTATGTTCTTATGTGTTTTTAAGTGAATTTAGCATGTTTTAGTTGTATTATATTTTTGAGTTGGAATGATATGTCTCTTATGAGAGCTAGGTGAGTTAGTGAATCTACTTAGTGAACATTTGCTTGTGTTATCTTATTTGTTTATGATGTCTGCTCTTATAATTGGGTGAATTGAAAGATGTAATCATGCATATGTGTTTCCCTTATAAGCTGTTTGTATCTTATTTACTTTAGTTTTTCTCTTGTGCTTTTGGTGAAAGGTGGTAAGTACACTATCATCAATATAGGGTGAGATTCTATCTCCCCTATCGATCTTGTTGATGATGTCATCTTACGATGGTTTTGAACTTGAAGTCTTCCAATTGTGCATTTATGTATTGATTTCTTGTGTTTTGGCATGTCATTGTTTTGTATCATGACATCCTTGGTGCATGATAATGCATTGTGACATGTTTGTGTTGCATTTGTTAACATGGGGAATTTGTCGGCTGTGTTTTAACTTTTTAATGCTCTAAGTAAAATTTATGCATCACATTGGACTAAAGTTTAGGGATAGTGGCCAATGGTGCAAATATAAGTTATATATACATATACATAAATACATACATATATATAAAATAATTATATAATATATATTTATTAATTAAACTAATTAATAATACATATATTATATTATTATAAACATAAGTCTGCCTCTTAATTCTTATGTTTTCTCCGACAACAAATCCTTATTTTCTGACCAGATCTACATTCTTTAGAGAACTAATGATGGAGTTGTGGAGCCTAACCAGTCTAAATGATGAAGGCTGTATAGTGGAAGATAGGAATATCACCATTCTTTAATCATTCTATTTAATTTCTTCTCTATTTATAGAAACTCTTTACAGCGGTTAGTAGAAACTCAAACATTTTTTAAAACGTTATAACATTCACCACCACCCCTTCCTCACCATTTGCTCCACTCTACTAAGTCCAAGGTGTTAATGACATACTACTTAAGAAATATTTGATTGCTAACTTCCTAAAGTTAACATAAGAGAGTGTGCATCCAAGCAAACAAAAATGATAACAACTGTTTTAATAGTTTATTTTGCCTCTAATACCATGTGAATATTCCTTCTTTCTTCCAAGTTCAACCATTTGTACATGCCATCATGTCATTTGTTTGTTGAAATCTTTGACACAAATTAAAATTGCTATCATGACATAGAGAAACTTTGTTCAACTTGGAGAGACCCCCTAGTATCCCTAGGGTGGTCGATGGATGCCTAGGCATTCCTTGGCTGTCTTAGGGACTTTAGGTAGGCCCTGCCTGCTCTACCCCCTAGCCGAAAGTCCCTCGTATAGGGGGGGCATACTTGGGATGTTACCACCTATAAGTGGTTGTAATGGGATGGTAGGGGGTATTTTGTCCTTGTCCCTAAAACTATAGCAGCAAAATCTTTTGGGGGAAAATCAACAAACCAAAAGATTTAAATTTTTCAAAAAATGTGGAAAAATGGATTTTAAAAAAATGGAGAAAAAAATACAAAAAGAGAAGAGAAAAATCTACTTTTTAAATTTTTTTTTTAAGGCATTTTAATAGCATATAGATATAGAGAGTGATGCAAGAGCATCTAGCAACCTGAAAATGTAAGTTTTGGATTTTGATGTTAGGAGTCTTAATGGAGTTTGTGAAGGTCTTAGAGGACCATGGAAGACCATGTAGGGTCTTTATACTTGTTTTGTTTTTTTAGCTCTAGGTTGCAAAGTTGTAAAAAAAGGTGCATATTTGGCAAGTTTGATGCAAAAAGACATTAGGTTACATTATGTTTTTAAGGAAAATACTCATACATTTGAATGGTAACTGTTTTTTGATGTTCATTGATGTTGAATCAATGAGAATACATGCTCCAAGAGGCTGTGGGAGCAAGATTACATGAAATACCCTTTTTTTGTCGATTTTATGTCAATTTTCTGCAATTACAGTCTGACAACAGCATTATACGGCCTTGTACGGAGCCATGTCAGGATCTATGATTGGATGGGATGATAGAGAATTGTTTTAGGAATCCAATGCAATTGGTTTGGCACAATTTCATTGTGTTTTGAGCAAGATATGGCAAAAATACTACCCGCAGCCCTGTTACATGTTGATTTTTGCAGCTACGTGACTCATCTTCCAGCCACGACTTGCAATGAAGAATAAATTATATTTATAGCATAACGGCTATTTAATTTATTGAGGATATCAAGTGAAGAGGCGCTTCACTCAAGGCAACAATAAAACCAAATTGGGCTGACCTTCCTTGTATAATGATTTATTTTATTTGTAATTATATTTCTGATTGAGGCTGACCTTGCACATGAAGAGGTGCGACTTCTCCATCATCATGTATATATACAAGCTGACCTCCTTTCATTCTATCATCAAGCAAGTTCGTTCCTTCCTTCATTCAAAGTGCGAATTCATCCAAGAGCATTATATTCAAGTGCAGATTGCGAATTTACTTAAGAAGCAGAATTCGATATCAAGGAAAGTCAGATTGTTATCTATTATTGCATCTAGAGTTGATGCTGTAGATTGGCCTATTTGTAAAAGGGATTGTTGCCATTATTTATATATATAAGAAAGAAATTTATTGCTGGGTTTTTCTCCCTCAGGAGGAGGGTTTTCCCAGGGTGTCTGCTATGTCTTGTGTTGAATTTTTTGAATTTATTTCTGTGCACTTAATCTGATAATAAATTCACATGGTATCAGAGCGGGTGTGAAGTAAGATCTTGATCAGATTGTGCATTACAATGATACTCTCTTTCCTCTTTCTCATTGTTGATTAATTCTATCTCTTCATCAAGATGGTGAATGGGTTGAAGATCAAGGATAGGATCGAGGGAGCTTCAAATTCCACTTAATGGAGGTTCAAAATCTTGCTTACCTTGGAAGAAAATGAGTTGGTTGAGTTCGTGGAGAGAAAAATTCTTGAGCCTACTGATGAGGAAGAGAAAGTTCAATGGAAGAAGAAAGATATCAAGGCAAAGAAGATGCTAGTTGATTCCGTAAAGGATCATATTATTCCTATCATCTCTAAGATGAAGACTGCAAGGCAGATGTTCAAGTCATTGGAGGAGATGTACGAAATCAACAACACGAGTTGTGCTCTTGCACTAAAGCAACAACTCCACCATGTGAAGATGGCGAAAGGAGAATCGGTTATTGCTTACTTCATGAGGATTTTGGAATTGAGAGATCAACTCTCTACAATTGGTCATATGATTGAAGATAAGGACTTGACCATGCTCGCTTTCAATGGTCTTACTTTATCATGGGAGTCCTACATTCAAGGAATGAGTGCAAGATCAAAACTTCCTAAGTTTGATTATTTGAGGGCCGAGTGCATTCTAGAAGAGTCAAGGTTGGTGGCTAGAGGCGTTGGTCAAAGTTCAAACAATGAAGAGATTCATGTTCTGGCCACCAATTCTTCGAAGAAGAAAGGAAAAGGTGGAAAGATAGGATACTTTAAGAGAAATAGAGATAAGGAATCCAATGGTGGCCCCGCATCCAAGAAGAAGAGAGACATTTTGAAGATTCAATGCTTTAGATGTGACAAGTATGGTCACTGTGCTAAAGAGTGTCCCTCTAGGCCTAAGCAGCAGGCTACCATAGCAGATGTTGGTGAAGTTTCTCCACAGAAGGATTCTTGTGAGTACTTATTCTATTCGGCCTTGTCAAGCAACATACCTACCGACACCAACACTTGGTTGATTGATTGTGGTGCCTCACACCACATCACCGGATTCCGGGCACATCTATCTAACTTAGTGGAGAGAGATTCTTGTGAACAAGTTATCATTGTAGATGATGCAAGCTACTTAGTGAAAGGAGTTGGGACCTCTACTCTTCACCTGGATTCCGACATTACCCTACAGTTGAATGATGTACTATTTGTTCGAGGCATCAAGAAAAACCTTGTTTCCATTTCAACCTTGGAAGACAAGGGATACCAATTTGCATTTTCAAAGGGTAAAGTTCTTGTGTGGACAAAGAACTCAAGTATCAAGACTGCTCGTGTGATCGGAGTTCGTCATGAGTGCCTCTATAGGCTATGCACTCGACCACTTCAAGCGTTGGTGCATGATTCCTCAATCTTGTGTGATCTTTGGCATCGAAGATTGGCTCACCTTCACTCTCGAGCCCTACCTATCATGGAGAAGATGGTCTTAGGCCTTCCAAAGTTCGATCAGGAGCACGAAGGTACTTGCAAGGGCTGCTGCGCTTAAGATAAGAATACTAAAGGTCCTTTTCATAGTAGAGAAAGTAGATCCAAAAGTATTCTAGATCTCATTCACTTTGATTTATGTGGTCCAATGTCTGTTGCTTCTTCGAGTGGTTTCTTGTATTATATTCATTTTATTGATGACTACTCTAGAAAGACTTGGATTTACTTCTTGAAATCTAAGGAATCTGAGGAAGTATTAGAAAGGTTCAAGGAGTTCAAAGCTCAGGTGGAAAATCTTTCTGGGAAGAAAATCAAAGTTCTGAGATCCGACAATGGAGGAGAGTACACTTCCGGCAGCTTTCGGAATTACTACATTGAAGCTGGGATTAAGAGGGAGTTCAGTGTCCCTTACAATACTCAACAAAATGGTGTTGTTGAATGGAAGAACAAGACTATTGTGGAAGCAATGAAAGCCATGATCCATGACCAAGATCTTCCAACATTCCTTTGGGAAGAAGCATCTAGGACAGCTGTCTATGTTCAGAATAGAAGTCCCCACCGAATCCTAGAGAACATGACTCCTAAAGAAGCCTTTACTGGGAAGAAGCTAGAAGTGAGTCATTTGAGGATCTTTGGATGTCCAGTTTATGTTCATGTACTGAAGGAAAAGAGAACAAAGTTGGAACCTTCTGGCAAGAAAGGGATATTTGTAGGTTATAGTGAGACAGCTAAAGCTTACAAAATCTACATTCTAGGTTAGAAGCTAATTGAGATCAGTAGGGATGTTACATTTGAGGAAGTGTTGCATTCAGAAGATCCAAGGGAACTCAGATGGAGATTGATCATGAAGAGCCTTCACAGGATATGGAAGTTGACCACTCTCTTGAGATTCAAAAGGAGGCTCCTGAACCAAAAGAAGATAAATGATCTTATTGAGGCCTTGGAACCTATTGATGGGCCTACTGATATTGTGATTGGGAGAAAAAGACCTCTTTGGGCTAGGCAAACAATGCATGAGGCAGAAAGGTTTGCAGCTCCAAGGGGAACCTTCAGAGAAAGCAAGAGACCTCACAAGTTCTCTAGTTATGTTGCTTTGATGAGTCAGATTATTGAGTCCGAGCCTTCCAGTGTTGAGGAAGCTTCTAGTCAACAAGTTTGGAAAGATGCTATGACAGAGGAGTATCAGTCAATTCTCAAGAATGATGTTTGGGACATCGTTCCTAGACCCGAAGGCAAATTTGTGGTATCTTCAAAATGGCTCTTCAAGATCAAGCATGTGGCTGATTGGAGCATTGAGAAGTACAAGGCAAGATTCGTGGCCAGGGGGTTCTCACAAAAAGAGGGAGTTGACTATGAAAAAATTTTTGCTCTAGTTGCTCGCTATACTTCTATCAGAACCATTATTTCCATTACTGCATCTAGAGGATGGAAGATTCATTAGATGGATGTGAAGACAACTTTTTTGAATGGTGTGATTGAGTAAGAAGTCTATATTGAGCAACTTGATGGATTTGAGGTACATGGGAAGGAGTCTCATGTTTGCAGGTTGAAGAAGGCCTTGTATGGTCTTAAGCAGGCACCTCGTGCATGGTACGAAAGGATTGATCCTTATCTGTCAAGTTTGTGCTTCCTCAAGAACGATGTTGACTCGAACCTATACTTTAAGGTAATTGATGGCGAAGCATTGATGTTGGTCCTGTATGTTGATGATTTGATCCTTACTGGTGAAGAGCACCTCATTATCAAATGTAAGGAGTTGGCTTCTGAGTTTGAAATGAAGGATCTTGGGCTCATGCATTACTTCCTTGGCTTAGAAGTTTGGCAAAAACCAAATGAGATGATTCTAAGTCAAGGGAAGTACACTATTGATATTCTAAAGAGGTTCGGCATGTTGGATTGCAAATCTATGTCTACGCCTATGGAGACCAACTTGCACAAGTTGAAAGAGGCTACAACTAGTTCAGATCTGGTGGATCCCACATTGTACAGGCAGTTGATTGGGTCCTTGATGTATCTAGTTAACACTAAACCAAATATCTGTTATGCTGTGAGTGCACTTAGTCAGTTCATGTTTGAACTGAGATAGATACATCTTGTTGCAGCTAAACATATCCTTAGATACTTGCGTGGCACAGTTGGATATGGGCTGAGATATACTTCAGATGCAGATTTGAAGTTGCATGGTTATATTGATTTTGATTGGGCAGGATATATCACTGATCGGAAGAGTACCTTTGGGTGTTGCTTCAATTTGGGATCTGCGATATCCTGGTGCAGTAGGAAGCAGTCATCTGTAGCATTGAGTATAGCAGAGGCAGAGTATATTGCAACTTGTGTGGTAGCTTGGGAAGCAGTGTGGCTTCGGAAGCTCCTTGTAGGATTGTTTGGGCAATCAATGGAGCGTACTATCATTCATTGTGATAACTAGAGCTGTGTGAAGCTTTCTGTCAATCTTGTGTTTCATGATAGAACCAAGCATGTGGAGATCAAATACCATTATATTAGAGATATGGTATTGAGGAAAGCTATACAGTTGAGGTATATCAACATTGATAAGCAGACGACAGACATTCTCACCAAGCCTCTCTAGGATAAAGTTTGAGTACTTTCGAGATAAGCTTGGTATGGTGGAGAATACAGCCCTAACTAAGGAGTCTTAGTATCAGTGATCCTTATTAATGAGTTCTTCTTTGTGAGAGAAGTTCGAGGTGAAATCCCTTGTTTCCACCCTCTGGGAGAGCCATGGTGGATGTCATGTGTGTGACTCCATGACAGCATCACGTGAGAGAGTTCGTGATGATTCTTCTTGTACTTGTGTTTCACCCTCTGGGGGAGCCGTGGTGAACGCCACGATGAGGTGACAACATCACGTTGAGTGATGGGCACTTGTACATACCATCTATGGGAGTAGCCATGATGGTTGATATTACGATGAGGTGATATGTCTTTTGCAGCTGGAAGTATTCCTCCCTAGCTGAGAGGGAGTGTTGATTTTTGCAGCTACGTGACTCATCTTCCAGCCATGACTTGCAATGAAGAATAAATTATATTTATAGCCTAACTGCTATTTAATTTATTGAGGAAATCATGTGAAGAGGCGCTTCACTCAAGGCAACAATAAATCCAAATTGGTCCGACCTTCCTTGTATAATGATTTATTTTATTTGTAATTATATTTCTGATTGAGGCCGACCTTGCACATGAAGAGGTGCAACTTCTCCATCATCATGTATATATACAAGCTCACTTCCTTTCATTCTATCATCAAGCAAGTTCGTTCCTTCCTTCATTCAAAGTGCGAATCCATCCAAGAGCATTATATTCAAGTGTAGATTGCGAATTTACTTAAGAAGCAAAATTCAATATCAAGGAAAGTCAGATTGTTATCTATTATTGCATCTAGAGTTGATGCTGTAGATTGGCCTCTTTGTAAAAGGGATTGTTGCCATTATTTATATATATAAGAAAGAGATTTATTACTGGGTTTTTCTCCCTCAGGAGGAGGGTTTTCCTAGGGTATCTGTAGTGTCTTGTGTTGAATTTTTGGAATTTATTTTTGTGCACTTAAGCTGATAATAAAATTAACATTATAGACCTAGGGTTTCCAACAAGCTTAAAAAAATCATAATGTTTGTTTGCACCATCAAAAATTGATGAAACTTGGTGAATTTCTTCTTTAGGTTGCTGCCTAGGTTCCCACCAAAGGAGAAGTCCTAATTCAATCATTTGTGTGATTTATGAAGGTTTGAGTGTGTTCGTTGTCTTAAAGATTGTCAAAACCCTAGGTTTCTTTGAGGGTTTAAGCAAGAAATTTGTTTCTTTGAGTTCACCCTAACAAATGGGGTTTGAGACACCTTCAATCTAGTCAATAGAATCAGGAAACACATTTGTCTTGCATTTGTTTATCCCTTTACATCATTTTGGTATCAAAGCCTAAAAGGTTTGGGAAGAGGAAGTTGAGAGTTTCAAACAGGTTTGATGAAGAAGTTAGTTATATTCATCGATTCTTGGAGAGATGTGTATTGTAGATTGACAGGTTATTGTGAAGAACCTGGGTACCAAAAGAATGGGCAAGAGGAAAAGCAGAGAGAAGCCCTAGGTGAGGTATCTTGAAGTTAAGAAGAGAAGATAGAAAGATGCAACAACAAGATAAGAATGAAGGCCTCAAGAAGAAGGACAAGATGAAAGGCAATAAGATAAGAGAAGATGCAGAGTTTGATAGAGAAATGGCAGAGTTGAGGAAAGATATTAAGCTTGTAGTACAACAGTGGCTTGAGGAAGGATACCAAGAATATGTTGGGTATTGGCCAATGCGCAAGAAGGTGAAGTGGCTTGTGAAGATAATTGTTAAGAAAAGGAGAAGGCAACGGATGACTGCCTTGAAAAGAGAAGATGAAGCAAATAAAGAAGAAAAATTAATGGGCATTGGCATGAAGGAAGTTCAAGAGCATCTTCAAGCAAGTGTAGAAGTAATGGGAGAACAATTTTCTCAAGAAGACACATATACAAAGGTCCATTGGCAAGAGACACATTCAAGGAACCAGAAGGTTGGTGATGATAAAAAAGTTGATAAGAAGATAGGTATAGCTGAGATAAAGGAAGAAACAAGAAAGCAAGCATACGGAGCTGGTGAAGAGGCACATTGGCCTCATGGTTTTTATCCAATGTATGTTGATGATAATGTTTTTATAGGTGCAGACCAAGGAGAGAATGAAGAGGATAAAGAGATGGACAACAATAATGAGGCATATGAAAGAGATACAATTTTGGACTCATGCAGCTGAGAAGGAGATAAGAAGAAGAAGATACAAGAAGGAAGAGCACAACAAAAGAGTGAAAACCAAGAAACATAAGGCTGATAAAGCCAAGCATAGAGAGGATCAAGAGGAGGTCAGAGAACAACTAAGAATACAACACAATTGGAAGAAAAAAAAAAAAAAAAAGGAAGAGCATCATTTGAGATGGAACTCAAATTTCTCTCACCTTGGGAGTATGATGCAAGAGCATCTAGCAACTTGAAAATGTAAGTTTTGGATTTTGAAGTTAGGAGTGTTAATGGAGTTTGTGAAGGTTGTAGACGACCATGGAAGACCATGTAGAGTCTTTTTACTTGTTTTATTTTTTTAGTTCTAGGTTGCAAAGTTGTAAAAAAAGTGCATATTTGGCAAGTTTGATGCAAAAAGGCATTAGGTTACATTAGGTTTTTATGGAAAATACTCATACATTCAAATGTTATCTGTTTTTTGATGTTCATTCATGTTGAATCAATGGGAAAACACGCTCGAAGAGGCTCTGGGAGCAAGATTTCATGAAATACCTTGTTTTTTTGTCAATTTTATGTCAATTTTCTGCAATTACAGTCTGAAAACAGCATTGTATGGCCCTGTATGGAGCTGTGCCAATATCTGTGATTGGATGGGATGATAGAGAATTGTTTTAAGAATCCAATGCAATTGGTTTGGCGTGATTTCATTGTGTTTTGAGCAAGATATGGTGAAAATACTACCAATAGCCTTGTTACAGACCTAGGGTTTCCAGCATGCTTAAAAAATTCATAACTTTTTTGCACCGTCAAAAATTGATGAAACTTGGTGAAGTTCTTCTTTAGGTTGCTGCCTATGTGCCCACCAAAGGAGAAGTCCTAATTCAATCATTTGTGTGATTTATGAAGGTCTGAGTGTGTTCTTTGTCATAAAGATTGTCAAAACCCTAGGTTTTTTTGAGGGTTTAAGCAAGAAACTTGTTTCTTTGAGTTCACCCTAACAAGTGGGGTTTGAGACACCTTCAATCTAGTTAGTAGAATCAGGATACACATTTTTCTTGCATTTGTTTATCTCTCTGCATCAGAGAGCAAGTAAAAATGGGAATTTAGCTTGTGAATTGCAATATGGATTTTCTCATTTTATGTTCATATTGTTGAGTATTTTTTCATTGATGTCAAGGTGCTTGCTTGCTTGAGCTACTTGGTTGTGTGCTTGAGCTGCTTGCGTGTGTGCTTGAGCTACTTGGTTGTCTGCTTAAGTTGGTTGCTTGTCTACATCAATAGCTTGCTTGTTTGTTTTGTCAACTCCATATCAACATGGTTTGTCAATAAAGAAAAGAAATGCCAAATTAGCTAAGTTAGCATGCCGAGTTAGGTTTACAAGTCAGAATGAACTTGTCAAAGATGCTATTCTATATTGGGCTTTTATGTTTGTGGTGCGTATATTATGAAGTATAGGATTCTTTGAAATCTTCAGGAAGTTATGAAAGCTTTATTCATAGCCAACTGTTAGATGCATGATTATTTTTGAGCGACAACCTCAGTCTATTGTGGGCAGTTTAATTTTCTTATTGCTTTAGGATTCCTTTTTTATTTTTGATAGAAATGAATTTGAGACGGTTATTTTAAATTCTTCTAACATTTGCTATATGGGTTTATTTTCCTTGGTTTTGATTAGAGGTAAAATACGGGTTTTGAAGGGGCCCAAAACCTTGTACAAAAGAAATCAGCTGAAACCAAGGGATACAACACTATGCATAAATCAACCCATCAACAACACAAGCTACTTAAAAAGAGAACAACAGCCTGACAATAGCCTCTAAAAGATTAACATGACTATACAGGCTACAAAAGACATACAAGCATGGGCCCAAAGCCCAAAAACACCCTGGTTTTATCCGGGACCAGAAACCCCTTTGACAAACTCAAACATTGCCTGAAGCAGCCAAACGTCAGCAAACTAGCTTTTCAAATCATTCAAATTTGTGTCCAAAATAACAGAGATCGCAGGGGTGTAAATCACCTGCAAGAAATCAACATCTCTACAACTTGGTAAAAGGACACCAACTCCAACTAGAAAACCCCAGGACCCTCAACCTCCACCTCCATAGGAGGAAAGCCCACCTCAATAACAACAATTGAGGGAGGTCTACCTCCATAAGACATAAGGGGAAAGCCAACACAATAGCCA
This sequence comes from Sequoia sempervirens, assembly GCA_007258455.2. Classification (NCBI taxonomy): domain Eukaryota; kingdom Viridiplantae; phylum Streptophyta; class Pinopsida; order Cupressales; family Cupressaceae; genus Sequoia; species Sequoia sempervirens. Next base: position 472,986,032 of record VDFB02047230.1, read on the forward strand.
AGCGAACAACCATAGCATCCTTTGGAAGACCCTCACGCAGGAACAACATCAACCTCAAGCTCAAGTCAACCAGCTCCATCAACATCTTAAGAAGAGCAAAAAACCCCATTGGCTTCTTCCACCATAACCCCAAAGCATCCTTCGTTAAAAAACAGACTCCCAACATAAAAATAATCATCACCATCTTTGGGAGCTTCTCAACCAAAAGGCCATACTAGAAAATCTGCACCGCCAAACAATGCTTGAGGGGTACCAGAAATAACTGCCAAAAGGCCTCCGAGACACCAAGCACTAGAAACCTCAACTTGATAAACAAAAACAGAACAAGGAGGACTCCAGACAACAACTCATCATACCAAGAGGAGGCAACACTCAACTACAAAAAACCCAAGCCAAAAGACCACCAGAGATCCAAACCCAAAGAGAATAGAAGCAAACAAGCCCCAAAAGGGAAGGAGGAGCCCAAACAGGAAGGAGACCAAAAGAAGGCCAAACAATAAAACCATCTAGCTACTCTAACATGCCGGTTAGAGCCACAAATAAGCCACAACTCCACAGATCCATCCAGGAGAAGACCCTACCACTCCACAAGAGGGAACCCACAAGCCAAAACTCTCCAAAAGCCAGAATCCCTCACCATTATTTTTATTCAAGGCATCGTGGTCTTTTAAAATATCCTTCACCATTTTTTTTTTGGTGCTCAAAAAGATGGATGTATCGAACTTCCATTTGAATGATGATTGTATTATGGTCAATTTAAGAAATTCGCTTTCTCCTTATGGTTTAATTTTATGGATGTTATTCAAAAAAAGGGTCGTGTATTTTTGCTAAGTATGGAATGGTGGTAGTATTGAAGTTACTTTGTCTGCTTTAAATAAAAAACATCTTCTCTATGCCTGCACATGGAATTAATGAGTTTGTTTTTTTGTCTCTTGCCAATATTGATTAAAATGAAAGTTGTTTATGAGGAGGTCAACATTTTATTTTATTTTGGAAAATTTTGTAACAACAATTTGAAAATGCCATCACCTTTATTGGTGCGCACGGTGAATAGCATTGTGTATTTAAAAAAGATTTTGTGACCATTAATTTAGTGAGATATAGCGTGTGAAGATGAGTCCGGGTAGTCATTGACTTAGTTAGAAGAGAATGTCATTGCTAATAGGATCATATATTAGACAGAGTTTTGGGCATGAACGATATATAAGGACGTGTGCAATCCTTTTATTGGCGATGAATTATGAGTCTATCAATGGATGCTAAAAACTGCGCATATTGTATTATGTGAGGAGCGATGTTTTTCTGGCTTTTACATGGTATTTCTAACATAGCGAACTATTTCTGGAAGTTTGCCTGTGAGCTATCTTATGTGTCTAAAGGTGGAGACAAATTCTTAAGAGGCCTATGTTTGTCATTTTTTGTGTATCATGAACGATGAAGATGGGATTATAGCAACTATCTCTATCTATTTGTTCCTAGTGCAAATGTTGAGCATGCTGTGAGTGTTGCTTCATTTTCATCGAATAATATGTGGGTTTATGGTGCACTCGCTGGATATAGCATTATATTTCATTTGGTATAATTCATCTTGCTCTGCATAAGTATGGAGAATTGAATGAAGGAGAGAACATTTAGTTTGTGAGAGTGATTGTGCAAAGCAATTTGAAGGAATTGGTGATTTCTGAGCAGAATATTCATATCTTTGTTTAAACCTTTTTATGTTCAAGTGTTTTGTATTGGAGCAGCGAATGGTTTTTGTATGAGCCTTTTTCTTGATATGCTGATTGGTTTTTGAAGTCAAAGTTCAAAAATGGTGTATTATGAGAATGCTTAAAGAGTTGGTGCTCTTACTGAAGTTGGTGCTTTAGCCTTCTAGAGTTGGTGCTTTAGTTGATCGAAGTTGGAGCTTCGAGGAGGGTTCGTGTTCTTAGTGAGTTGGTGCTTACTTTTGTAAATTGGGTTCGTGCCCTTTGGTGAAAATAAAAGCTTTGCAGTGGTTTGTTACCCGCAAGGGTTTTCCATGTAATGCTGGTGTTCATCTTGTTCATGGTGTTTTTTGTCGCTCTTAATGTTCTAATTTCTAATTTATATGGTTTTGAGTTTTAAAGTTTTGAAATATTGATTCAACCCCCCACACCCCTCTCAGTATTTCTTGTGTGCTCTTCAATTGGTATCAGAGCAGGGTTCCTCGGATTGAAAGCTTAATCGCTTGGAGGATTGGTCTTGATAGCACATGGGTTCTCATGAAGGTCTTGCTATGAATAGAGCACCCTTATTTGATGGCTCCAACTATGCATTATGGAGTGTTAGAATGCGTACTTATTCAATGTGTCTTGGTTTTGATGTTTGGAAAAGTGTGACATCTGGTTACACAATTGCTTCAACTCCTGCATTTGATGTTGATGGAAAGAAGGCTTTTGAAAATAATGCAAAATCTAAGAATGCTATTTTATGTGGTTTGTCGGAAACAAAATTTGTGAAAGTTATGCATTGTGATACAGGTTAGGAGATTTGGGAGAAACTTTAGAAAACATATGAAGGAGTTGATAAGGTTAAGAAGGAAAATCTTTAGACTCATAGAAGACATTTTGAGACTCTCAGGATGTAGGAAGAGGAAAACATTGCTGCTTATTTTCTGTGAGTTGATGAAGTTGTTAACACTATCAAGGGTGTAGGAGAAAAGGTTGAGTCGTCCACTGTGGTTCAGAAAATCTTAAGGTCTCTTTCTTTGCGTTTTGATTGAAGAGATGAAAGAACTTGATAAGTTGACTGTTGATGAGCGTCATGGAATTCTAATAGACTATGAGATGAGGGCCAACTTTGATACTTAAACCAAAAGGGGGACAACCTTCAAAGTTTCAAAGAAAGGAAAAGATAAGGAGTTTGAATCAAGTGAAAGTTTTGATGAAGATTCTGATTCAGAAGAGGCACATTTTATGAGGAAGTTGAAGAAAGGTTCAAATAAATATAAAGGCAAGTTGTCTTTCAAGTGCTTTACTGTGGTAAGGTAGGACATTTTGCAACTAAATGTCCATGTGCAAAAAGTGAGGACAACTATGAAAAGAAGCCTAAGTTTAACATAAGAAGTATAAGGGAAAAGAGAAGAAGTTTCAAAAATTCGAAAAGAGTTTCTATTCAAAGGATGAAAATAGTTCATCCGATGCTAGTGATGAAGAGTCTTCAGGTGAAGAAAGCTTGTTCATGGCCAAAGAAGAAGTACGCACTGAAAATCAAGATCATGAAGATCATATTGATGAAGAAGAAGGAGAAGTGGATCTTGAAGAGGAACTAGTAAGTTCTCTAAGTGAAATCAAGAGACTTAGAAAGAAAAATCAGAATTTGAAGTTGCTGCTACAAGAAGAAAATGAGATGAAAACCAAGACATCTCAAGCTCTTGGAGAAGCAGAAAAACTGATTGTTGATTTGAAGGTCAAGGTTGAAGAGGCAAAGAGAATAGAAGATGGAATCAGAAATTAACTTAGGAATAAAGAAGAGATTATAGAGAGACTTGAAGTTGAGATAGTTTCACTTAGAAATTTAGACAAATCTATGACATAGTTGAATCATGAAAAGATAAATTAGAAAAATACGATGTCTTTGGACAAGATCATTGGCTCACGAAAGTCTTCTACTAATAAAGCTGGAGTTGGTTTTGAAGAAGGTCAAAGCTCGAAGCCTACAAAAGAAGAATAGTAGAAGATCAATGTTGATAGCACAAAGGATTCATCATCTAAAATCAGAAATGATACCTTCAAGAGGCCTTCTATCTCAAGACAAGCACTTATGCCCAGGTTTAACAATTCTTTCTTTTATGGTTATTGTTTCTCTTGCAATCGTTTTGGACATAAGGCAACCAACTGTAGAGTGTTTGCAAGACATGATTTCAGATTTATGAGTAGGAATTCCTTTGATCCATTGAGAAATTACAAAGTTACTTATTTTAAGTGCAATAACTTTGGTCACACTACAAAAGTTTGTAGAAATGGTATGGCAGATTTCACTATGTGGAACAAGAAGGTTGAGAAAGAGGACAAAGCAAAAAAGGTTGCTAAGGTTTGGAGGAAGAAAGAAAAAGAAGTTTCAGTGGAGTCTTTGATTGTGCAAACAACCTTTCATGTACAAAATGAAAAAGACAAATGGTATATTGATAGTGGCTGTTCTAGGCATATGACTAGAGACAAGAGCAAGTTTCTCACTTTCAAAGGATAAATGGAGGCAAAGTAAGATTTGGTGATAATACATCTGCAAAAGTCTCAGGTAAAGGTACGCTTGTTTTGGATGATGGTAAGACCAAAGTTGAGAATGTTTTATATGTAGAAGGTATGAAACATAACCTATTAAGTGTGAGTCAAATATGTGATCAAGGACACTTTAGTTTTCAAATCAGATTGGTGTGAAATTAGTAAAGATTTTAAACATATTGCTGATGCAAGTAGGGCTGCTAACAATCTGTACATTCTTGATGTCAAAAGTGAAAAGTGTCATTTGAGTTAGGTAAATGAAAGTTGGCTATGGCATAGGAGGATGGGACACATGAATTTCGATAGTCTTGTTCAGATCAGCAGAAAGGAAGCTGTTAGAGACATGCCAAAGCTCACTAAACCTTCAGACATTGTGTGTAGAGAATGTCAATTGGGAAAACAAACAAGGAAGAGTTTCAAGTCAAAGGAGTATCCTAGCATAAAGCCTCTTGAGTTGATTCACACTGATTTGTGTGGGCCAACTAGAACTAGAAGTATGCAAGGTGAGAAGTATTTTATGCTTTTAATTGATGATTTTTCAAGAATGACTTGGGTTGCATTTTTGAAGGAAAAATCAAAAGCACTTGAGAAGTTTAAGGCTTTCAAAGCCTTGGTGGAAAATGAGAAGCATATGAAAATTAAATGCCTACGTAATGGAGGAGAGTTTACATCAAATGAGTTTGTAAATTTCTGCAGGAAACATGGTATAAAAAGACAATACTCAGCTGCTAGGACACCACAACAAAATGGTGTTGTCAAAAGGAAGAACAAGTCAGTCCAAAAAATGGTTCGCAGTATGTTGAATGAGTTTAAGGTGTGATTCTTTTTGGAGAGAGGCTGTCCATACTGCTGTTTATATTCAAAATGGGGGGCTGATTAGAGCAAAGCATAACAAGACAACTTATGAGTTATGGAAAGGTAAGCCTACTTCTGTTAAATATTTCAAAATTTTTGGTAGTACTTGTTATATTAAGAGAGATGAAGACAATCTTGGGAAGTTTGAGCCTAGGGCTGATGAAGGGATTTTCTTAGGATACTCTTTTAAAAGTAAAACTTATAAATGTTTTAACACAAGATTACACAAGATTGTTGAAAGTACTAATGTGAAGGTTCATGAAGACAATAATAGTCATAACAAGATGCAAGATGATGATGGTTTTTGTCAAAAAGATGAAGAAGAAAGTGCTGTTCAACAAGTACCTTCAAATGCACAACATGGGACAGCAGTTATAAAATTTGGAAATACACCTTCAAGCGTTCAACATGGGGCAGCAGATGTAACTACAGAAAATTCACCTACAAATTGTTAAATTTATATGAACAGATTAAATGCACAGAATATAATTCGAAATCAGACAAAATAACACAGCATATACCCTGGGAAAACCCTCCTCTTGAGGGAGAAAAACCCAGCAACAAAGATCTCTTATATTTGATGTAACAATGGCAACTTTACATATTACAATGAGGTCTAACATAAGACCGATATTCAGCTCTGGCAAAATGAAAAATATATAGCAGTCTGCCAATTCGTACCTGATATGTATGAGATGACTGTATACAGAAATAACATTTAACAGTACTCACAAACACTGATGGTTCACAACCTGATGAGTTCGCATCATAATGCTTCGCACTGATCTTCACCCTTTGACATAGTTCACAGCTTAACACAGATTCAATATGGTAGAGTTCGCACAAATCCGCAATGAAGAGTTCACAACTAATCACCGATCCAATATGGAGAGATCGCAGCTAACACAGATCTGGAGAGTTCGTAACTAGCACAGATTCAAATTGGCAGAGATAACAATAATTCGCAGTCTCTTATTCACACATAATAACCTGTTCGCACTTGATGTAATATTCGCATTTGATAAAGTAGAGCCGAATTGAAGTGGTCGAGCTTCTCTAGATATTATATTCACACTTGAAGATGACCGAATTGGGGAAGAGCTTCGATTATGAATGGATGAACAATCTGTGTATATGTATAGGAGACAAGTTCTTCATGTCGGCCTCTTACAAAATCACATATCTTCTTAATGAAGTCAGCCTTGAAGTATATTAAATGTCTTCTAAGGATTTCGAATTCTTTTATGTCGGCCAAAGTAGGAAATACAAAACAATAAAAGTAAATTGAATAGCCAACGGCTATCATTCAATTTAAGACTTCCACGAAAGAGGTGAGCTGGAAGGAACTACCGAAGCTGCTATAACATTAACACAAATGACCAAGGTGAGAACACATCTAGGACTTTTTTTAAGACTTCCTCAAAGTTTGTTCAAAGAAATCATCCTTTTGATCAGATTTTGCAAGAGGATAGCCAAGAGCCACAAGAAGAGATGTTAACTATTTTGAAGATAAAGATATCTCCTTGCTGTCCAAGATTGAGCCTAGAGTTTTGAGGAAGTAGCTGAAGACAAATATTGGATGGAAGCCATAGAAGAAGAGCTTGGTCAGATTCAAAAAAGTGAAACATGGGAACTTGTCCCAAGGCCAAAAGACAAGAATGTGATTGGCACAAAGTGGGTGTACAAAAATAAGTTGAATGAAGATGGTCAAGTGGTAAGAAACAAAGCAAGACTTGTATGCAAAGGTTATGCATAGGTTGAAGGTATTGATTTTGAAGAAAATTTTGCTCTTGTTGCACGTTTAGAAGCTATTAGAATGTTCTTAGCCTTTGCTTCTTTCAAAAATTTTAAAACTTTTAAAATGGATGTTAAATTTGCTTTTTTAAATGGTAATTTGAATGAGGAGGTTTATATAGAGTAGCCAGATGGGTTTGTTATATTAGAAAATCAGAACTATGTTTGCAAGTTGAAGAAGGCTCTTTATGGTCTTAAACAAGCCCCACGTGTTTGGTATGCTAGATTGGATAGTTATTTGCAGTAGGGATTCAGAAGAGGGATAGCGGACATCAATTTGTATGTGAAAGAAGAAGGTAATGATATGCTGTTGTAGTTTATGTTGATGATCTGATTTTTGGTAGCAATTGTGAAGAGATGTGTCAAGTTTTTGCTACTATTATGGAGTTCAAAATGTCCATGCTTGGTGACTTGTCATTCTTTCTTGGTTTGCAAATTCATCAATCTAGTAGAAGCATTTTCATTTCTCAAACAAAGTATATTAGAGAAATGTTGAAAAGGTTTAGAATGGAGGACTCCAATCCTATGAGCACTCCAATGGTGACAAGTTGCAAGTTAAGTAAACATGCTAAGTCTCCAGATGCTAATCAAACTTTGTACAGGTCTATGATAAGAAGTTAATATGTTATAGCTACTAGACTTGACATTATGCAAGCAGTTGGTTATGTTGCTAGATTTCAAGCTACTCCTAAGGATACTCATGTTCATGTAGTTAAGAGGATCTTCAAGTATCTTACGGGTACTATGGATTATGGGTTATGGTATCCTAAAGGTAATGATTTCACACTTACAGCTTATACTGATGTAGATTGGGGTGGTTCAGTTGATGATAGAAAGAGCACAAGTGGATGTGCATTCTTTCTAGGTGGCTGTCATGTTTCTTGGTTGAGCAAAAAACAAGCTTCTATTTCTTTTTCTACAGCTAAAGCGGAGTATATTGCAGTACTGTCTTGTTGTATGCAAGTATAATGTCCTTTAATGAAGCAGACATTAAAGGACATTATGGTAGACTATGAGCATCTTATATCTATTTTTTGTGACAACACGAGTGCTATTAATATTTCTAAAAATCTAGTTATGCGCTCTAGGACTAAGCATATTTCGTTGGAAAACTTGACTCGCCAAGCCCAAAATTGACGAGTTTTTAAAAACTCGACAAAAACTCAGCAAAAAACTCAGGAACTTAAAAAATTGCTTAAATTTCATTAGAAACACATTTTTTTTTTGCAAAATTCAATGACAAGATGAATCCAATGAGTCCGTAAATGAGTACAAAAGTGTTTTCTATTAAATTTGATTGACTTTAATGCAAATTGATTACAAAATCGCATTCTCATGCGGAATCCTGATGACTGAAAGCCTGAAAGTCTACTACAAATTACAAAAGATAGTTGAAAATGAAAATAATAAAACTAGAAGTAAATACTAAATACAACATTTTACACCTTTCTCTTCCCTAATTTAGTCAAAGCTAGGGAAGAGGTAGATGCTCTAGTCTTGCGAGTATGTGGTGTCGGTGGCTCCTCGGTTGGCATGGAAGGCTCTGGTTGAGGCTCAACCACTATCTTGGAAATATTTCGCTCTGGCAATGACACCTCATCCTCATGAATGTCCTCCAACCCTACATCTCTTGTTGTACCCACATCCTCCATTGCCTCTCTTGAAATCAAGAATCTCGTCCATGGTAAACAATGGAGGCTACTCATCTCGCCCTGTCCAATCATTGTAAGGATCTATCTCATCCAAATCAACAAGGTCCAATGATTTGTCCTCTACTCTTTTTGTGCACAATCGAAGGTTGTATTTCACAAAGGACGAGGTCATTGAGGCATTTTTGAGCTAGTTTGTTCCTCTTCTTCGTGTGAATGGCCTTAAACAAGCTCCAATTCTGCTCACAATTGGATGCGCTACAAGGCTAACATAGTATGTGGAGGGCAATTTTTTGGATATATGGGGTATTTCCACCCCAAGTTTTCCACCAAACCTTTGTAAAATAAAATATTGAAGAGTTAGAAAACAAAGTCAAAACACATTTTATCAAATTATAAGATGCATGTGAAATAAAATTATAGACTCCCAATTTTATACTTGGTGGTTGAGTGGTTCTTTTTCAAACAACTAGCTCTGAAGAAAAGAGTTTACCCCTTCCTTCCCTATAGAGATCCAACTCTTGGACAATGAGGTCTCTCACCTCAACCTTGGGTTCCATCCTCTGAATAAATGTCGTGAGCCCCTCCATAACCTCTCCATTAGGATTGGAGAAGTTGTTTGAGAAGAGAAAATTAGGGTTGAGGAAGTACCTTGTTGCACGGATGGGTTGGTGGAGTTGATTGTTCCATCTCCTATCAACAATCTCCCATATGGGATCAAATTTGAGGCTGTCCCCCATGTAATAACTTTTGATAGCCTCTTTGGTCCTATGCATGGCCTCATAAATATATCCCATTGGGTTTTGATCCCCATCTACCAAGCGGAGGACTCTAACCAAGGTCTCCGACACCTACATTACAAATACAAAAAGATTAAAGTTACAAATTTATAATGGAAGACTTAAATTAATAAAAATAGAATATTCAACTTGAGTTTAAAATCAACGTTTTGAAGTTACCTTCACGATCTCTGAAGCTCTTTGTTCAAATAGGTTGTTGAAGACTATTTTTTCAACTCTATCTCCTTCGAGCTTCCTTGCATAAGTTGAGTCTAGCCATGCTTGACTCACAAACATTTGTTTTAAAGTAGTCAAAGAACCCAAAATACTTTGCAATGTTAGGAAAACCATTGCAAACCTTGTGGCACCCGATCTCACCAACTCCTTCCCATGTGCATGATCTCTCATCAAACTAAGAACCCAAGGGTGATTGTAGATAAATTTTGTGATGCTCCTTGCATCATCTACAATCAGTGCCCCCCAAACAAGTTTTCCTATATCCTCCAAAAGAAGGTCAAGGCAATGCGCTGCACATGGTGACCAAAAAAGTGTAGGATGTCTATCCTCAAGCAATCTCTTAGCTATCCTCAAGCAATCTCTTAGCTGCCACATATGCTGCTGCATTATTCGTGATGACTTGCACCACATTATCTATCCCCACCTCCATGACAACTTCCTCCAACAATGTACACAATGTTTTTGCATTTTTTATTTTGTTGGAGGCATCCAACGATTTCAAAAACACAACTTTACCTTTTGAAGAAACCAAAAAATTAAGGATGGTGTAGTTTTTCCCATCTATCCACCCATTGGAAAGAATGGTGCAGCCATGTTTCTTCCGTTTTTTCTTTTGCTCTTCCACTACTTGCACCGCCCTTTCAGTAGCATTTGTGAGCAACCTACAAGTACAAGTAAAATAAGTACAAAATTTTAATTTTTAAACAAAAAAAAGCTTAAATTTTGAGAAGCACAGAAGAAATACTAAGAAGGGGGGGGCAAGGGGAGGATGAATCAATATTTCATAGTGTTACTCGGGGACGTGTCCTTGGGTCTAAATCCCCCCGTCCCTGTCCTGGAAATGGCCAGGGGGACGGTAGTAGTGTACCATGTTCTTTTTATTTTGATTTTCATATTGTAAGAGAAAAAAAACTATATTGGTAATGAATTCTTAACAAAAATGTTATAAGCTAACTTTCTATAATGTATATATGCATGCTTTATCCTTGTTTTCATATGAATATTTAATGTTTCCCTATATATTTTAAATTTTTCTATATTTTATATAGCTGTCCCCTGTCATCCCTAAAGTTGGCCTCAAAAACCAGAAACTTGGGGACTCGTCCCACCTTCCCTTGCCGTCATCGTCCCAGAAACTTGGGGTAACCCTGGTATTTCAAACTATTTCAAAAATTATGAAAGCATAAAACCATATAAAGCATAAAGAGAACAACCATTAGGACACGAACACCAAATTTCTTGTGGAAAACCCTTTCAGATAAAAAACCACAACATCAAATAGCTTTCATAAACAAAAATGGGCTCCAACTCAATTACAAAAGGGAGAGCACCAACTCCTTGAACAGACTGAAGCACCAACTCCAGTAGCTGAAGCACCAACTTCAGAAAATAAACTCAAACACCTATCATAGGAGAATAAAAGAAATCAAGCCCAGAGAAACCCGTCACCACAGGTTATGCATATCCCATGTTGAATGAAGATATCGAGTAAACCATTGTTCACTTAGAATTCACTCACACAACATATTCGCAGATGTCATCAAACTCACTGCAATTGATTCTTAAACCCAAAAAGAAACTTCTAGTTGTAACTTCTGCCCAAAATGTTAACTTGTGCTAAGGAAGAAAGAAAATATTTTTAAGACAAGACCACTATTTAACCCAAAATAGCTTCAAAAAGCTCAATACCCATAAAGTGAACCATAAACCCAAGTAACTCCAAACTCATGAATGCAAAAATTTGGGTGAATAAAATCAGCTGCCCTCAAAAATAGATGTCAGAGAAAAATTAAATTGTGCAATCTTATAATTAGCCGCCCTCAACAGAATTCTAAAAGATCCTCTTGAAATTATCAGGACATTTCAAAATAGTCAAATTTTAGAAACTAACGCTAGGAAATCAACCTTCCATCTTTGACTCATAATGATTTGCACGAAATCTCAAACACCCCTTTTTTATGCCGTTGCACTCCATACAAAAGAATTTGAAATTGTTATTTTTGAATGAACATGTCTTTGCCAGGAATAATAAAGGCATTTAATCCCAACTAAAAAGAATCATGTCTTCAATGAATTCAGCTAGAGTAAAATATGATGAGAGTATCGGTGGGTGGTCTTATACCATATAACCTGTGCCATAGACGGTGGAAAATGAACGTGTCCAATAAAAAAGATGACCTCCATATAAAATCCAACTCCTCCAAGAATAAAGTCTGAAGACAATAATCAAAGAAATGCCTTTAGAGAAGATATGTGGTTAATAAAATAGCTGCCTCTTGATTTCTTCACTTGACGCATCCACTAAATATAGAAGACGTTATTTATGGTTTGTAGCAATTTAATTCTTCTTAAAACACCACGAACTTAGCCCCTGTAGAAAAGAAGACACGTCCTCTTTTTAGTAGTCGACTCATCCAAGGATAGAGTCTTTTAAAATGATTAAGCTACCCAAACTATATTTTCTGAAGTTGAGAATATTCAATACTAGCCGCCTCACATAGCTAAATCGTGTCAAAACAAAAAGCCAAGGGAATAATATCAAAGCCGTCCTCATAGTCTTCAAAATCTCTTTTTAGTAGTCGACTCATCCAAGGATAGAGTCTTTTAAAATGATTAAGCTACCCAAACTATATTTTCTGAAGCTGAGAATATTCATTACTAGCCGCCTCACATAGCTAAATCATGTCAAAAAAAAAAGCCAAGGGAATAATATCAAAGCCGTCCTCATAGTCTTCAAAGCTCGAAAGAGGTAAAAGCAATAGAAATTCATATGCCACCTCACACCAAATTCATTAAATCAAAAGATATCAATGCGTAGAGGTGAATAAGCGAACCCCACAAGAATATTCAACTTGCTGTCAAAGCAACATGATGGAGTGGCATGAGAGGCTGACAAGTAGGCACCAAAGAAGCTGATGCAGACACACTCTCTGCTCAAACAGACACCCAGGCAGCTCCAGCAAGCATACAAGTAGCTCAACCAAACATACAAGTAGCTAAAGTAGGCAAGTAAAGAGCTCAAGCAACTCAACCAAGCAAGTAGACACCTCAACCAAAAAGGCAACCAGTTCAATTAAACAATAATGAATAATCAACAACTTGACAAGCTCAAATAAACCTTGACATCAATGGCGAAAATTCCAACAAACTCCTCCTTTGTCATTGATGGCAACTCCATTTTCTTCTGCAACCTCTTGAAACTGAGAAAACAATACTTCTCCCCCTGAGATCCTACTCCCCCTTTGAAATCAATGATTGATACAATCTGCAAGCACTGAGTAAGACAACAATGATAGGGCATAAAATGAAGCAATAAACACTCCCCCTAAACAAAACAACTCTTTAATGATGGAGTGAAACCACACCTAACTTTTGTTTCAGCCTTTCAAATGTATCTCTTAGCAATGGCTTAGTGAACAAATCTACAATCTGATCTTTAGGTGAAACATATTCAAGTTTAACCTCCTGATTACTCACCCGTTCTCTTAAGAAATGATACCTTATAGGAAAATGCTTGGTTCTAGAGTGCAAAACAAGATTTTTAGATATATTAATGGCACTGGTATTGTCACAAAAGATAGATATAGGATGACTGAAATCTACCCTAATATCTTTTAATGTTTGCTTCATCCAAAGAACTTGGGTGCAACAAAACATTGCCGCAATATACTCCGCTTCAGCCGTTGATAGAGAGATAGATGCTTGCTTTTTACTATGCCAAGAAACTAAGCAACCCCCAAGGAAGAATGCACCTCCACTTGTGCTCTTCCTATCATCAATTGAGCCACCCCAGTCTACATCCATATAGGCTGTGAGTGTGAAATTATTTCCTTTAGGATACCAAAGCCCGTAGTCCATAGTACCCTTAAGATACTTGAATTTTTTTTTAACAGTGTGAACATGAGTCTCTTTAGGAGTAGCTTGGAATTGAGCAACATATCCTACATCTTGCATTATATCAGGTCTAGTGGCTGTTACATACAACAAACTTCCTATCATAGACCTATAAAGTGTTTGATTAGCATCTGAGGACTCATCATCTTTACTAAGTTTGCAGCTTGTTACCATGGGAGTACTTACAGGGGTACAATCTTCCATTTTAAACTTTTCAACATCTCTCTAATGTATTTAGTTTGGGAAATGAAGATACCTTCCTTAGATTGATGAATTTGCAGCCCAAGGAAAAAAGACAACTCTCCCAACAAGACATTTCAAACTCCATCTTCATGTTGGTAGGAAAAACCTTACACATCTGTTCACAATCACTACCAAATATCAGGTCATCAACATAAACAACTACAATCAACATATGTTTACCTTCCTCTATCATATACAAGTTGCTGTTCGCTATGCCTCTTCTGAATGCTTGCTTTTGTAAATAACAGTCTAGCCTATCATACGAAGCATGTGGTGCTTGTTTGAGGCCATAAAGGGCCTTTTTCAGCTTGCACACATAGTTCTGATTTTTTAATAACACAAATCCATCAGGCTGTTCTACATAAACTTCTTCATTTAGATTACCATTAGAAAAGGCAGATTTCACATCCATTTGGAAAACTTTAGAACCCTTAAAAGAAGCAAAGGCTAAAAACATTTTGATTGCTTCTACACGTGCAACAGGAGCAAAGGTTTCATCGAAATCAATACCTTCTACCTGGGCATATCCTTTACACACAAGCCTTGCCTTATTTCTCACCATTTGGCCATCTTCGTTCAACTTGTTCTTGAAAGACCCATTTTTTACCAATCACATTCTTGTCCTTAGGCCTTCGAACAAGTTCCCAAGTTCCACTCTTTTGAATCTGATCTAGCTCTTCCTTCATAGCAGCTACCCAAGACTTGTCATCTGTTGCCTCTTCAAAGCTTTTTGGTTCAATCATGGACAGCAAGGATATGTCTTCATTCTCATAATAATTCACATTCCTTCTTGTTGCTATAGGTCGGTCCTTTTGTAAAATCTGATTGATTGGATGATTCTTTTCAACAAATTTTGAAGAAGTCTTAAGAGATGTTCTGATAGCGGTTCTATTTTGATCATGAGAAGATGTATGTCCAGCTGATATATTTTCTGTACCCGACTGATTATCTGCTGCTACACCTTCTAGATGTGTATCAACCCCTCCATTTAGATGATTTTCAAAAGTATTTCCAGCATTATTACTTGCTGTCCCAGCTTGCACACTAGGAGAAGGTTGCTGATCAGCACTTTCGGCTTCACCATTTTGCAAGTTCTCATCACAACCTTGCAACTTTTTAGAGAGTTAGATATTTCATGAACTCTAACATTAGTACTTTCAACAATTTTATGTAGTCTCTTGTTAAAGCACTTATAAGCTTTACTCTTAGAAGAATATCCTAGAAAAATACCCTCATCAACTCTAGGATCAAATTTACCTAGATTATTCTCATCTCTTTTAATATAACAAAGGCTGCCAAAAACTTTAAAATATTTAACAGACATTGCCTTACCATACCATAGTTCATATGGTGTCTTGTTGTGTTTTGCTCTAATCAGCCGTTTGTTCTGAATGGAGACTGTTGTATGGACTGCTTCCTTCCAAAAACAATCACTCACTTTAGATTCATTTATCATACTTCATGCCATCTCTTGAACTGATCTGTTCTTCCTCTCAACAACACCATTTTATTGAGGTGTTCTAGCAGCAGAATACTGTCTCTTAATTCCATTCTTTTCACAAAAACTTATGAAATCATTGGATGTAGACTCTCCTCCATTGTTTGAACGTAGACACTTGATTTTCAGACCTTTCTCATTTTCAACCAAAACTTTAAAAACTTTGAACTTCTCTAAAGCCTTTGATTTCTCTTTCAAAAAATTGACCCAAGTCGTACGTGAATAATCATCAATCAAAAGCGTAAAATATCTTTCACATTGCATGCTAGTATTTTTTGTGGGACCACACAAATTAGTGTGTATCAGCTCTAGTGGTTTCGTGCTTGAATATTCCTTTGATTTGAAACTCCCCCGAGTTTGTTTACCTAGTTGGCATTCTTTACATAAAATATCAGAAGGTTTAGTGAGCTGAGACATATCTCTGACCACTTCTTTTTTGCTGATCTGAATGAGACTATCAAAGTTCGTGTGTCCCAATCACCTGTGCCATAACTATAATTCATCAAGTTGACTTAAACAACAAATCTCACTCTTAACATCATCAAGAATATACAAGTTATTTGTTGGCCTACTAGCATCAGCAATGTGAACACCATCTTTATAGATTTTACAACAATCTGAACTGAAAATTAAACTATGTCCTTGATCACATAATTGATTAATACTCAACAAATTGTGTTTCAGACCTTCTACAAACAACACATTCTCAACTTTTGTTTTGCCATCATTCAGCATAAGTGTACCTTTACCCGCTACCTTTGCAGATGAATTACCTCCAAACCTTACCTTGTCTCCATTAGATTTCTTGAGAGTCAAAACTTACTCTCATCTCCAGTCATGTGTCTGGAGCAGCCACTATCCACATACCAAATGTCCTCATTTTGTGCAAGAAGGGCTGTTTGCACAATCAGAGAATTTATTGCAACTTGTTTCTCCTTCTTTCTCCAAACTTTGGTACTTTCTTTGCATTGTCCTTCGAATCTTTCCTTGAAGAATCTGCCATACCACTTTTGCAAACCCTTGCATTGTGTACAAGATTATTACACTTATAACAAACAACATTGTAATTTCTCAAAGGAGCAAAAAGAGTTCCTATTCATGAGTCTGAAATCATTTCTAGTAGACACTCTATAGTTCATTGCCATGTGTCCAAAATAATTACGAGCATAACAATAACCATAAAATCTGGTTGAATAAAATCAGCTGCCCTTAAAAATAGATGTTAGAAAAACATTAAACTCTACAATCTTATAATTAGCTGCCCTCAACAAAATTCTAAAAGATCCTCTTGAAATTATTAGGCCATTTCAAAATAATCCAATTTTAGAAATTGACGCCAGGAAATCAACCTTCCATCGTTGACTCATAATGATTTGCTCGAAATCTCAAACACCCCTTTGTTTTGCCGTTGCACTCCATACAAAAGGATATGAAATTGTTATTTTTGAATGAACACGTCTTTGCCAGGAATAATAAAGGCATTTAATCCCGATTGAAAAGAATCACGTCCTCACTGAATTCAGCCAGAGTAAAATATGATGAGAGTACTGGCGGGTGGTCTTATACCATATAACTTGTGCCATAGACGGTGGAAAATAAACATGTCCAATAAAAAACGACCTCCACATAAAATCCGACTCCTCCAAGAATAAAGTTTGAAGACAATAATCGAAGAAACGCCTTCAGAGAAGATATGCGATTAATAAAATAGCTGCCTCTTGATGTCTTCACTCGACGCATCCACTAAATATAGAAGACATTATTTATGGTTTGTAGCAATTAAATTCTTCTTAAAACACCACGAACTCAGCCCTTGTAGAAAAGAAGACACGTCCTCTTTTTAGTAGTCGACTCATCCAAGGATAGAGTCTTTTAAAATGATTAAGCCACCCAGACTATTTTTTCTGAAGCCAAGAATATTCAATACTAGCCGCCTCACATAGATAAATTGTGTCAAAACAAAAAGCCAAGGGAATAATATCAAAGACGTCCTCATAGTCTTCAAAGCTCGAAAGAGGTAAAAGCAATAGAAATTCATACGCCACCTCACACCAAATTCATTAAATCAAAAGATATCAATGGACAGAGATGAATAAGCGGACCCCACAAGAATATTCAACCTGCTGTCAAAGCAACATGATGAAGTGGCATCAGAGGCTGACAAGTAGGCACCAAAGAAGATGATGCAAATACACTCTTTGCACAAACAAACACCTAGGCAGCTCCAACAAGCATACAAGCAGCTAACTAGACATACAAGTAGCTGAAGCAGGCAAGTAAAGAGCTCAAGTAGCTCAACCAAGCAAGTAGACACCTCAACCAAAAAGGCAACCGAGTCAATTAAATAATAATGAATAATCACCAACTTGACAAGCTCAAATAAACCTTGACATCAATGACAAAAATTCCAACAAATTCAACATAAACTAATTTAAATTAAAGAACATAAACTTAGCATAAAATTTAAATTGACTAACCTCCCACTCAAGTCTTTGCGAGAAGGTGGCTTGTAGCCTTTTTCTACAACTGTCAATGCAGTAACCAAATTGTGCCAATAGGGACTACTTGCCACATTGAATGGAATGTTATTGAAATACCAAAAGTCTGCACATACAATGTCGGCATGTTGATGCACCTCCTTATTCCACACTGTAGCCTCCAATAATGTTTGTGCTCCTGGTGTGTTTCTTGGCACAAAAAAACTATGCGGTGTGCGTGAAGATGTAGATGGTGGCACTCTACTCGAAGTAGAGGAAGTAGGGGGCGTAGAGTCTGGTGTGGCATGATTTGCACAAATGCATGGACTACGAAGAGAGCCCACAATCTTAGTATCTGCCTCCTCATTTGATTGAGACTCTATTTCCACTTGCTCATGACCATGTCCACTAGTTATGGTTGTTGCTATGGCTGCCTTTGTCCTCTACCTTTGCAATTTTTTTTCTTTGGTAGCTACAAGGAGGGCATTTATCTCTCTAGGACAAAGCTTGGCATCACGATGAGTAATGCCTGCAAAATGGTATTTGAGGCGATTTATGCCTCTGAAATGTACCTTATTACATTCAGTGCAAACAATCGATTCAAGTGACGGTCCTCTCACGACACACTTCCATGTAGGGTCTCTAGCTCCTAGATGACAAGTGCTTGGAACCCATGATGGCACGAGCACCGATGTGGCAGAGCTTGAGGCTAACCCTGAAGTAGAAGCCATTATAGTGTGTATTTAACCTACACATACAAAAAATGTACAACATATTAGATTTTTAATAAAAGAAATTTAAGAAAACAACCTAAATTATACACATAAAATGATAAATCATTAAAAAGTCTCTTTAAATTTGATTTAAATTGATACAAATGTGTTTAAATGATTAAATCGGTACATAAATTAATATTAGTTTCAATCAAAAAAGATTTAAAATCAAAAAAATGACCTGGGTTTGAAAAATTAAAAAAATAATGAAAATAATGAAAAAAATAAGAAAAAATCAACATGAATCTTGTTTTTTGGAAATCTAAATGTGAAAATCTTGCTTCTATTTGCTCTATGAAGTTTTTTTTTTCAATTTGGAATCAATATTTTGCAACAAGAATGAAAAAAAATGATTAAACAAAAAAAATGGAAAATCAAAAACCTACCTTTCGATTCGAATTTGCCTTCAAAATTTGCAAAAAAATATGTTTAAATCCGCTCTTCTCGATTGCATGCCTCAAAACACAACTTATGCAGTGGGAGCTAAAAACACAACTTAATTGCAGCAAAAAAATAAATGACTGTTAGTACTACTAACCAGCCTCACAATGAATGAATTTCAGCTGCAAAACATATCAGAATAAAGGCCAAATACAACCAATGATTAAGGTCATTAACCTTAACTCTTTTACAATGATTGCAATCAGATTTTAGCCTTTGAATATCAAAAAATCGGAATTACTTCAAGTCTGATTAGAAACAGTAAACACAGAAAATTAGACTAGCAAGTAAGAGAATTCGCCAAAATGCTCATAACTCCATCAAGCCTTATCGTCAATACCCAGAATGAGATAAAAAGCATACAAGGAGCTATGAATGAAAATCTTCTTCAGCTATGCTTGAACTAGCAACACAAAAATCAGAAAATAACAACCAAACCTTCAACTTTGAAGCTCAACTTGCAACTCTAAATTGAAGAAGCAATCACACTCAACTAGGTGTTATCTTTCATAAAATTGCTAGGAGGTATGTGTTCCTTGAAGCTAAAGGCCTGAAAGCATTTCAACAACATTTCGTTGTAGTAGAAAATGGATGCCAAAAGCTAGAGCAAAGACTCTTTTAAATAGAATTCTCAGATAACCTTTCATCTTCCACCTTTTCCCTCCAAGAGGGGACGCCTAAGCCTTTTGAAATATTTAATTTTTAAAAAACACTTATTTGTCTTTCATTCTAGGCGTCCAAGGCTTAAGGGATAATGTTTAACTTTTAAAATATTAAATTACCTCTCAATGAGGCGTTCACCCTCAAAGGCCCCCTTTTAAGACATCATTAAGTCATTAATCTAGGCCATGGGGCCCAAAATGAATTTAAAACATTAAATGACTTAAATAAATCATTTTACCAAAATGAACCTCAAAATGCTGAAAGCCAATTATTCTCCAAACTGTCTTCCCTGAAATAGAAAGTACTTTGAACTGCTGCCAACTGAAATACTACCAAAAATAGAACTTACTAAAAATAGCATACTGCTAAATATAGTAATTTGTTCCAAACTCATTTTGAGCACAAACTAGGTAGTTGTCATGACTTACTAAAAAAGTGTCTCGAAAGGTTGTTAGATGGGGATGCATGTTATACCATTCCGAAGCTCTTTGAAAACCTAGAAAAACCCATAAATCTTTCTTGCATGCAAGGTATCTGCCAGAAATGCATGTCATTTTCTCAACATGCATGTTACCTCATCCTAAAGCTCTCCAAAAACCCAAAAAGCTCCACCAGACATGCATAAAAAACTCTCACATGCAAACCTTCAAAACCTCATATAAAAGTGGAAACCCTAATTTCCATTTTTGCTTAGCCTATGGGCCTTCGGAAATAGGCTATCAATCACAGAAGAGCATGTGGCTAAAATGGGGACATTACATTATTCTAGCAAAGGTAGAATGAGCAAGGCCATCCATTTCCAGACCCAATACCAAAAATCTTCTCAGGGTATTAACTACACACTGAAAACATGAATCTACCCAATAGTGCAGTTGAAGATTAGGAAGATACACCCATATAGGCATTATAGAGAAGGATTCAGTCATTGGATTGAACTCTGGTTTCCAAGGTTTCACCAACATTTCATGCTTATTTCAACTCCAAAGGACCTTCTGCTAAAATAATAGACCTATCTGCAGAGGATTCATTGAGAAGCACAAAAGAGCCTTTCTATTGTAGTTTTGAGTTTCACACTCCAAGAGCTAGAGATGTAGGCATTTGGATTTTCCAAACTTGGCTAAAATGCACTGAACTTATAAATTAGTGCTTGTGTGGAGAACTTAACTTCTTCATACAACACTTCTTTCCCCAACTTGATCATTGGAGGCACTTCGACAAACAAGATAGGTTGCTTTTGCCACATATAATCATCCTTCTTCAAGCATTTCTTCATTTCTGCATCCTTGACAAAGAATATTTGTGATATAATATTTCTGCTGCTGCCACATATTAGCAGTGATGCCTTTGATTTCTGCTCAACTCCTTCAATTAATGGCCCTATCATATCACAAATATTCTCTCTCAGGCCCAGTTTACAGGGCATCACAGGGGCCCCAGGACCCTTGGACGCTGCCAGGGAGGACTCCTTTGTATATGTGGCATTATTAAAATCCTTCCCAATCTTGGATGCATCTTGGAATCTTGATGCCACCTGACCTTTTCCTAGATCTGTAGCCACATCCATCACATTAGGGTTTACTCTGTAGGGGGTGTGTTACTGAGATTGAGCAATAATCTAGAATGCTGATGAAATTTGGTTATTTGAATGTCATTATAGAAAAGGAAAATGCTAAATGATGTTCAAATCTGTATAAACTCTAAGGTGATAAAGAAGTGATATTGAAGGAATACATATAGTTTGATATTTATAACCTAGGCAATGGCAAGGCCTCCAATCATAGGCTTTATACACTTTTATGTTTCATTCGTTGAATGGGCAACACCTATTTGCAGGCAAATCTTCCATATGATTTCTAGGGCTGTTGCAATACACTTACATAGTTTAGACAATAGATGTCAAATTAGATTGTTATTGGGTTGTTTTGGATTATAGAACTTACCATAATGAATCAGTTTTTATAATGATGTCGCTTTGTTAATATGCTTTTTTATGTAACGCTTGTATCAATCTTTGATTTGCGGTATGTTATATTTGTGGTGTTCAGGTGCAGCAAAACTTCAGCTTGTTAGCATTTTCTTACTTTTATTTTTTTATGCAATGCATCCCAGTGATCTCAATTATTTGGTATGAGTAGGATAAGTCCTGTGGCTGTTATATTGACCATGGGAAAGAATCATAAGGAATGTTAAAATTGACAAATAAGCCATTATAAGTTTGTTGTTTCCATTTTCTCTACTTTTAGGATGATTGCATTAGACAATGGTCTGATTGTTGCAGAACTAATCCTTTGACAAATAAGCCATTATAAGTTTGTTGTTTCCATTTTCTCTACTTTTAGGATGATTGCATTAGACAATGGTCTGATTGTTGCAGAACTAATCCTACATAGTGTTGTGACTCACCCTAGCCTTGCAAGTCTGAGTCTGAGGTGCCCTTGGTGAGTCTGTCGATTAGATTTGTAGGACTTGTGAGTCCAAACTCAGGGCTTGTGAGATTATAAAGACCCAACATAAGTTGTTTCATGTTGTGGCGAATGGAAAAGCAACAATTTTTTGAGTAATTGAATTCCATTTATACTTCTGGTTTGCCTAGTTGATCATGATTCTGAGTAATGCTACTGTAGACATCCAAATTTGACCACTCCCACATGGTCAAACTCGTCTACTTTATTCGTCTATTTCGCCAATATTAATTAAATGATTTATTTAATTAATATTTCACCTTCTGCCTAAGGTTCTTAAAGTATTACACCTTTTCCTCTTTGTTGTACCCAAACCAAAATTTTTGCTTCATCAAGGCATTTTGCACAAAATAGTCTAAACTTCGCTAAAATGATGCAAAATATAGTGTTTTGGGCAATATCAAGCATGGAGTTTTTGTCAATATTTTGTCAGTCAAAGTCAGTTTTATTGATTAGAGCCTGAAGCAGAGACTCAAAATGGAGCTTTTCATGATGGAGGAGCGTTTCACGACAGCATTTCACGTTGCACACGGTCATTTCAGTGAGCGAAACAGAGTTTTCAAAGGTCAAAATTATGAAGATTTCTCAGAGAAAAGCAGAAAAGCGCAACTATAGCCTAGGGGCGCCCAGCTTGTTGAAGGTCAAGATCTTGTTGAAAGTGTTCAAGCATACAGTCAAACTCTTCAAAATTGGTCTGGCTATCCGACGAGCTATCCAGCGAAGCTTTCTGAGACCTGCAGCTCCGGCAAAAAGCGTTAGAAGTTGAAATTCCCAAAGTTCCAGATATGAGAAATTGTCCTTTTTCAGGCAAAAGCGCAACTCTAGCCTGAGGGCGCCCATCTTAAAGAGGGGGCAAATTTTGGTATTTTTGGGCGCTCATACAGTCAATCTATTCACAACTAGTCTGCTTATCCAACGTGATATCAAACACAGTCATCCGAGTCTCAGAATTCCGGCAGTAGTCGTCTGAAGATGGGCTTATAATGGAGATTTCACGTTCCAGAGCATCTTCGTTGCTTTCCAATGCAACCATAGCTCAGGGGCGCTGGTTTAAAGGACCCTTAAGATGCCAAAATTTGCAGCCAAAGTCTTCTTGACATCAGTACCACTCTAGCCTAGCTTCACAATGCATCATCCTGCTTGTCGATCCGACGTTCCAGGTGATCGTGGCGGAGGTTCTACCAAGCACGTAATTTCACAGGCGAACCAACATAAAATTTGCAGTGTATTTCTACAGTCCAGAGGCACCTAGCCTTTAGGCCTATCAGATGAGGTCGTTCGCGTTTGAAGTCTTCACGGCTTTTGAGCGTAATCATTTTATCTATTCAACGAGCCTAGCCATCAGCCTTAGGGATTTGGCAAACGCTTGTACGTGCGAGGTCTTTGGCAAGACGCTGAAGAGTGAAGACATCCGGAAAATGGCCAAGTCTAGGGCGGATATTTTAAATAAAATACGCACTGACGTTTTTGAGGTCTTAGAAGCAGTTTTCTTGCTTCGTCACCTCCAGAGACTTCTCTTGTGGGCTCTTCTGGTTGTCCGTTAAAACAAACGTGGCTCGAATCAGGTCATCCCAGCTCCAGATATCAGAGGTCGAAGTAGGGTACTTGGATGAAAGTTCAATTTTCGTCAAAATGACATCAGTGCAACTAAGAGCCAGGGGCGCTTTTACTTTTGAGGCCCTTAATGAACTTTTCATATGCCTTGCGTACAGTCGTTGGATGCAGAATGTCTCCAGGTATGCAGTAAGCTTGTTTTCTTGTCAGCAGGGTTCACCGTTCGTTGCCGGCAGCCATTTGAAGCGTCAGATGGCAGTTTGAGAAAATGGCCAAGTCTGGTGTCGTAAAAGCAATTTAATCAAGGGCGCCTAATTTTTTGAGGTGTCAAACGATGGATTTTTCAGTGTTGACTCCCAGCAGACATTTCTTCCTTGTTCAGCAGGCTTCGCAATGAATATCCTTGTTCAGTCTCACCATCATCTGGTCACCCGGAAATCAGTGTCGAAGTTGGTCAGTCGTAACTTTGTCACCAACTATAAAATAGGAAGTTAATAAAAAGTGTAATATCTTGAGCAAATGGACGCCTATGAGCTCAAATGATGACTTTTTGGAATCGGTGAAGTCTAACGGTGAATCTCAAAGCTTCATCCGACTTGTCAACTAAAGTTTGATAATATTTAATATTTATTATTGCATTTTAGCATTAAATGGCGATTTTCTTAGGATTGGCGCCCTTTTTATGCTAAGTTCTCAAATTGCATGATGATGAATATTTTATTATTATTTATTTTGGAACTCCGAGTTAGTAGCAGTTCAACTGAAGGGCGACCAATTGGAAGGCTTCTATTTCAGTCAGGGTTTTGAAATCTTGCAGTTCACAAGTTGGTGTGAATTTCTTCTTGTTTAAACATGGCGCCTTCATTTATTATTCACCAAGCTTCCAGAGAAATTCATATTTTCAAGCAAAATTCGTTTTTCTTCAAGGCAAAGGCGTATTTTCAAGCAAAATTCGTTTTTCTTCAAGGCAAAGGCGTATTTTCAAGCAAAATTTGTTTTCATTCACAAGGCGTATTTTCAAGGGAGATTCGTATTTCTCAAACAAAGGCAGATTTCTCATCTATTTCCAAAGGCGATTTCTCCAATCACATTCTTTTGCAGGTTAAAAGTTCACGATTATCAGCAATTTGAAGAATTCAAGGGTGATTTTCATTGAAGAAGAGCATACAAAAAACGTTTTTTTTTCCTCCTTGGTTCTCAGATTTCTCTCAGTTTTCAATTCGCATGTTCCTGAAATTGGCAAAATTCAACAAGTCTTAGCATCTGGATCATTTCTATATAGCTTCCTCGAATTAAAATCGTGCGTTTGATTTTTCAGGAATTTTTAACTCTAGAGCATTCGTTCTCGAGTTTCTAATTTTCTCGAATGAAAAGTCTTTGCATGGTCGAGTAGAAGTCAGATTTTCGCATTTCTGACATTCTGGGTTGTCTTAGAATCTTTTTCTGGACAAAACCCATATCTCAGATTTTTTCGCTGAAAATTGTCCTTCGATAGGCTATTTTTACCCTCAGCAGGGTATTTTTAGCTTTCCAGAAATCTTGTCAGAACATAGTCAAGTTCACAGTCAACAGGCGAGTTTTTCAGAGTACAGTACACACAGACTGAATTCAAGACCAAATCGGTCTTAATTCATGATTTCGTTAGAAAAGCTGAGACCATTTTATATCAAGCTACAGAGGAGATGTTGGCCATCACTTCAGTTATGGAGCCGCCAAAGTTACCAGTCAGTAAAATGCTAGTTTGAGTGTGCAAAGATTGCCAAGATTGCTCAAATTGTTGACATTCAGATGCTGATACAGTTAACAATCTCATTGAAGGATTGCTTGCTCGAGATCACAGCCAGTAGACTTCAGTTCTCACCTCTCAGGATAGACATTACACACAGGAGTTAAACTTGGCGTCTCATCTCATGCATATCTATTCTGAGATCAGCTTTACACACTTGGAGTTTCATTTAGGTTTTACGTTAACTGATGGTAGTGTACCAGTTAACTTGCTTTCAATAAGGACGTGCATGCTTGCACAATTGTCCATTTTTAGATTAGATGTTTCGGTTAACTAATGGTAGTTTTCTAGTTAACTGTATAGTTTACTTTATTAGGGTTTGGCAGTAAATCTTGCATGCATTGCAAGACTGTAGATGACTCAAGGTTATTTTAGGGTTCCCTACACCTTGATGTATATAAATAAGAGCTTTTGCTCATTTGTAAATGACTTTTGCACAAGAGAAATATATGCTGCGCCTACCTTGCCCTCAATATTGCTCTTTTTGTATCTGTTCATGTGTTTTCACTATTATGATTAATTGTTATGCCACATAGGGTTTCATGCAATTATAATGGTGAATTCTTTCTGTTTTGTGCAACTTTACCATTATGATCAATTGTTATGCCACATAGGGTTTCATGTGATTGTGATGATAAATCTGTTTTGTGAGTCTTTACTATTATGATCAATTGTTATGCCACATAGGGTTTCATGCGATTGTCATGGTGAATTCTTCCCATTGTTTAGATAAATCTGTTTCGTGCCTAATAAACTTGTTCAGATTGAGATGATAGTTGCGCCACCTTGCCTTCAAGTAGAGAATCTGCACTTGGTTATCGTGTGTTGTCATGAACAATAAACTAATTCGGATTGAGATGATAGATGCGCCACCTTGCCTTCAAGTAGAGAATCCGTATTCAGTTTATCGTGTGATGTTGTTACCAATAAACTTGTCTAGATTGAGCTGATAGATGCGCCACCTTGCCTTCAAGTTGAGAATCTATACACGTTTATCGTCTAATAGTCAAACCTTGCTCCATTTCCTCATGCTCTGTTTTCTTGAGGAAATTGGATAGATTTAAAGTAGATAGCTTAGTTGTAGTTAATGATCTGCGAAACTAGAAAATCCTTAGCTGCAACGTTCTTGGTTTTCTTAACCTTGTGCCTCTTCCAGCTGAGAACAAAAAGATAGGACTTAGATTACCTTTCTTTTCCACACATTCTAGCACTACAAGGGAACTTCCCCTCCTAATTTGAAGAGCACTCATTACGCAGTGTGCATAGCTGTCTGTACAAACCTGCACTCCAGAGGTGTTAGTTTTTATGCCAACACTCTCTAAATTAAATAAACATATCAATTTATTTAATTTATTCATTTGACCTTTTTGAATAAAATCAATTTTAAATTCTTCTTTTTCTCTCTCTTTGTCACATCCTCCATAACCCTCTTCTAATCTGGGTTAATTTAATTAATCTATGATTAAGATTTGCACACCTTAATCAAGATTAATGTCACTTTCTCCATATTCTCCAACTTGCTTCTAATCTCTCATTAATTTTCTTAATCATGTATTTGCACAACCTTAATCTAATCCCCTTGCTACATTTAGCATACCTTTTTGGTCAACCTTCACATTTTCCATACTTGGCATAGACCCTCTTCCCCATATGAATTTAAAATTGACCTTTTATTCTTCCAAGGATTCTCCTCTTCCCCATGTGGTCATTGAAAGGTCACATGAAGTCACATGAAGCCAAAAACTTTTTATTATAAGGACCTTGTTTTATCCACAAGGTACTTTTCAGCCTCCTTCATAAGAACCTTGTCTTATCCACAAGGTGCTTATCATATGAATTTAAAATTCATATTTATTTTTCCAACCACCTTATCCACTTCAATCATGTGAATTAAATACACATTTATTTCTCCAACCAATTCTCTTTTCCCCATGTAGATTTTTTGAGGAATACTAAAATTCTTCATATGTCACTTTCATTCTCACTTGGGGACAAAAAGCTCCTTTTTGAAGAAATCTTCTCCCCTTCCAAGGTGCTTTCAAAGTATTTGTCTTTCTACATCACTTGTCCTTCTTCCACATTATTTGTACCCTTTCCATCTCACCATGTCCTTTGGACACTTTATCTTCTACATGGCAAGATGTGAGGGCTTGTGAGTCCTCAACTCACCATAGCCCTCCATCTTGGCCATGGTGGCTCAATTGTGACCGTTGAATTCTCTAGAGAATTCAATTTCTTCTATAAATACCACCCTTTCGCATTCATTCATTTACATTAGGCATTTTAGCACACTTATGCTCTCAAATTTTCAAATCATGAAACACTTATTTGCATTCAAACCATTTTGCATACTTACCTTCATTCCACCATTATTGCATACTTAGTTTAACTCTCATTCTCTTGCATCGATTTTTCATCACCTTGCCATCAAAGGAGCACAAAACCAAATTTCAATCAAGGGCCAACCAAAGAGATCAGCACAAACAAAGGTATAATCACTTTCATTTTTATCTTTCTTTTGTGCTTAACTTGGGCTAATCATTGAGGTGGTCTTGTGTTCTTTACATTGCATTTTAGTTTGTTTTGCACATTTAGAAGTAAAAATCACTTGCACACAGCTACTATGATATTTGAAGTTATTTTGACATGAGATGCTGCAATATAGTAATTTTTTTGGATAAAATTCATGCTTTTTCAACGACATTTTAAATTTGTTGAGTCTTCACCAAGTTTTGGCACCGAGTCAAAAATCAAATTATCAAATTTTTGCCTTGTCTGACTCTCAACACTATGATTCTGATTAGATGTGCTTTTGGCCGTTTTTTTGCAAATTGCTCATGAGAGAATGAAATCCACATTGCTTGATCACCTCTTTGACATTTTTATGCAAATGTTAAGATTTAGGGTTCTCATGATTGGCGCATTATCGTTGCAGTGATTTTGATTTGGCATACTTGAAGATATTGTATGCTAATTTTTTTTGGTCTGACATATTGGTTGACATGATATTGGCCAAATTCGACATAGATTACAGGCTTTTAACATTTTACATAACACAATTTGTGATGTGCCATGTAACAGAAATTGGGATGGGCCTAACAGGCTTTGGTGTTCTGTTCTTTTTCTTGGGAATAATCTTCTTCTTTGATAAGGGTCTACTGGCAATGGGCAATGTAAGTTAATAAAGCCTTTTTTCTTTTTTTGACACTTTTCTTCAAGATGTCAATATAAATGCTCACTCAGCCAATGCTCAACTTGTGATCCTTATCAGATCCTCTTTTTGGCAGGCGTTACATTAACAATTGGCGTGAAATCAGCAGCACAATTCTTTATGAAACGCAGCCATTACAAGGTATGAAGTTTTCCAAGTTGCCAAGTTAGTATTTTTTATTAAGATAGTTTTTGGTTATTTTCAGGCTTCAGCATAGATTTATAGCACGCAACTGTGAGACATCCATTATGTGTTACTGCAGTACTATCAATATTCCAAGCTACAAACAGAAAATAATTTACAAATACCCATTTTTTCGTAGTTTGCATATGTTCCTAAAACTTTGAAAACTGATCTTTATAAACTTAAGTTTGTAAAAAAGGTATATCTTTGGTATAAAATATTATATTTTCTAGTCAACTGTAATCATCTGGGCATTAAACTTGAATCGAATTCTAGTAGTTTCAGTCTTCTAGGCATTATCAAATATTTACTCAGTAATAAATAGCAAGAACTCAGCAATTTCCTAGGTAATTATATTTACCCTTCAATATAATATTAGCTTTACTCAGTAATAGAAGGGCATTAAGCTGACCTTCAATCTCATAAGAGACGGCTTCTTGTGAAAGATTAGCTTTGTGATATTGATATGCTTTGATTTGTGAAATATAATATTTACAGAACTAAACAGTTTATTTATATGCTGAAGATTAACCAGAAGAATAGAGCATATTTTAATATTTGCTACAGAAGATTAGCTTTATAATCTTAAAAGTGTTGACGTCAACGTATTTCTTTATGAAGTAAATTTTTTCTTGCTGCCTGCAGGGATCCATTGCTTTTGTGATTGGATTCTTCTTTGTTCTTATTGGCTGGCCTGTCATTGGGATGATATTGGAAACCTATGGCTTTATTTTTCTCTTCAGGTTAATCCTTTTGTTGCTTTCTGCCTTTTCATTATTTCATTCAAATCCTCTGTATCCCACTTTGTTGACCACTCAAACTATTTCTAGAGGAAAACGTTTTTATCTAATATTTTAATGTATTATGCTTTTGCCTACTGTTTTGGTCTTGGCAGTGGTTTCTGGCCTGCTTTTGTGGTATTCTTGAACAGGATTCCTGTACTCAGTTGGGTATTCCAACTACCATTCATTAAATCAGTAAGTAACATTTACTTAATCTAAAATTCTAGAGCTAATTCTGGAAAACTTTTAATTCAAAATTCTCTGCCAATACTAAGTGTTTTGGGGGTTCTATGTAGTATGTATTAAGGTACTAATCAATAGTTTTAATTTCTCTCTAGCTATTTGGCTCGAGGCAGAGAAGGGTGCCAGTGTAACTTGATATGTTGAATCATGCATGGTTTGGTAAGGAGAAAAGACACTCAAGAATCACACATAGTTCTGTAAGGATTAGAGAGAGTTGCTTCATTATCTTTATCTGACTAATTAAAAATAATAATTTTAGCCTTCTTCTCCAAGTTCTTCTTGGAACCACAGCACAGTTGAGTTAAGTATTTCATGGTTCAGAATTCTGGAAGTTTTATACAAAGTTGGTTATACTGTATTATATGGTATTCATGAATTTGGTTTCTAAGAACTTGGTTAAATGTTCCTGTGGAATTGATCAGATCAACAGTGTGACTGATTCATCTAAGTTGTATTGTGATAATTGTTTCACATACTGACAATTCTACAATTTAAATCAGTTCCAAATTTTGTAATCTTCTGGACTGTACAGCCTCATTTGAGTTCCAAACGTCTTACCATGAGAATTACCATTGTTTTTTAATATCATCAAGTAAACACGTTGCTTATAAATTGCGAAAAAAGGTTGATATGATCATTGCCATAACTTGCACTGATGAATAGTCTCCTTTCTGAAAGTCAATGACTTTAGGGTTCACATCACAATCAGATCTAATGCCAGTTTAGCTCTGAAAATAACTTCCATGATGTAGATTCAGTTGTATCATTGATATGGCCTAAGAGGCAGATTCATTTGGCAATAGAAGATGTGTAAAAGTTGACTGTGTACTCAAATTTGAAACTAATATTTTTGTGAACAAATGCCTCCATGACTGATATAAATATAACTAGGATGGAGTTGTACATGTTGAGTTTTCTGTAGCTCGGACAGGTACTTCTGCATGTGTGGTGTCTACGCATGCATAAGTCATGTTTTCTATGCACTCAACCGAAGATTTGTAATCTTCAGTAAAATAAATAAAAAAAGCACTTTAGTTTTACTGTTAGTTAATAACTATGTTTAGCTTGGAAGTGTTAAGTTACCGAGGGTTATTAATTGGAGTGTGGAAGAAGAGTTAGACATATCGAAAAGAAGAGAATTTCGTAGAGAAGCTGAGGAAGAAAGAAAAAGAGAATTTTAGTGTGAGAAGCGGAGGCAATCACAAACTGCTATACTTTCTGCTGTAATTTTTACATTCTTCTGTGAGCATGAAATTAATAAAGTTCTTCTTTGCTGGTTTTTTTTCCCCTTGTGGGATTTCCAGGGTAAATTATTTGTGTCAATTTTTGTGGCTTGATTCTTTTATTTCCGCTGCATAGTTCTAAGTTAAAGAGCTCAGTGTATTACTGTTTGTAAATTTCAGATCTGAAAATTTTATTTTCTGTGCATAAAATCTGAGTATAAAATATTTATTGGAATAGTAATCTGATCTGGGTTCTAAGAAATTTAACAGTACATGTATCCACTTTGCCCTGCAAATGATTTATTTGCACTAAGACAAAAGGATGGTGTTTAAATGAAATATATATTTGCTCTTGCTGGAGACACATGTATTTTGTAATTACCGATTTAGCACCCTATTTGTGATGATATATTGCGCTATAGCATTTGAAATTATAAATTATTTTGATACAAGGCAATTAGTCCCTGTCATGGCAGGAATATAGTGTTATCACTATGTTATCGGTTCTGCCTTAGATGCCCACTTTGCTTGGTATTGTTCTGTTACTGGTACCGTACGAACTTCACAAGTTATTCTACTACTCAGTACCTGTCTGTCATAGAAAAAACATAATTAGAAAACAGCGCAGGTCCAGGTAGGAGATTTATAATAAAGGAAAAAAAAGGAAAATTTGAAATGCTAAATAATAGAAAACAACAAACTTAACTGCTGTTAGTCCTACTGCATTTGATGTTTATGTTACCGGGTATGCCCATATGCCTGGTCACTGAACCTTAATTGATATTTCCCCCGGTTTTTACTTGATTTCACTTGAAAATACTTCTTACGATGGAATTACTTGAAAAATTGAATATAATGTGACTTGCAAAATTGTATGATACACCTACATAAAAAAACTACAGAAATAGTTGCTATCGAGCTATATCTATAACATAAAAAATTATAGAATGTAGTATTAGTATGTTTTAATAAACATAGAAAAGTAATGTTTATATTAGAAATGAGTACTTGTTTTATAACGGGGAAGAGGTACCCATTCCTTTTTAGAATAGGTACATGTTTAAATGTAGGTAGGGGAGAGGACCTAGTAGTTGTGCACCCTAACTTTGTGCATCTAATTATCCTATGTGGGAATTTCAAATCACTCCCAATTTTTTACAGCAGCATACTTGGCAAGTCCCCTGCTTATAACTTTTGTTTTAGGGCCACATCATCAAATATGATGCCACATCAGCGTGCTTTTTGTCAAGGTGTCTAAAAAGGCCCCCAAAAAAATGCTACCAATACTTGTGCATTCACATCATGGATAGTTGAGCACTGATGTGGCAGCACATGATTGGTTACTTTTTAGATCAAAATAATACATTTTGTTTAATTATGGGTAGTCAAGTCACAACTATTGGCATTATATAAACAACTACTATAATAGCTATTGGGCATTATATTAACAACTACTATCACAACTATTGAAACATGCTCAAGTATTGCGTCCTCTCCCCTACACATTCTATAAAGTTTGAAATTTGAAATCACACTTTTGATTTGATTTTAGGTTTGGAAAAGTCTTGGAAACCTAATCCCCAACCTTGGACCTACAAGTACAATTTCACATTAACAATTTTAGGAATATGCTTGACAACTTTTTGTTCAAGAAATGGACCAAATTAAAACCCATTTTATATGAAAATGTCTTATAATTTTTTGTACTATTGGACATATTTTTATATTCATTAATTAACTTTTAAATAAAGAGATTCATAATCTTGAAATGACATATTATTATTGTACATGTTAGATTTATGCAATCAAATTGAAAACAAAACACACAATTAATAGAACTTTAAACTAAAGAAATGCTAATTAATTTGATTTAAAACAAAGAAATGAGTTTCCTCAGAGGCGTTCCATCTTTCTCTGTCTCCAGAGATTTGTTCGAAGCCGCTACTCTCAGATTATGTAAACTCAGTTTCTCCAAATGGCAGTCTGCAAAATGAGTATGCAAATAAAAAGCTCTATCCTATATGCTGGTGAGGGTGAAAATGTTGACGGATATGGACAGGGGCTGTGAATTATGCACAGGGGTTGTAAATGGAGGATGCTATGGATATGCTATGATATGCTATGATTCTATACTATGATGCTTATGAAATAGGAATGCGAAAAGGCTTATGAAAGCTATACTATTACAAATTGACTATAGCTTCTATATGATTTCACAGACCCGACAGTCTTATTTATAGCTTTTTGCAGGAAAAATCCTGGCTAACAAAAATCAACGGTTGTGAGGTTGTCTGGTAGATTTGAATGGTGAGAGATGGAGAGGTTGAGAAGAAGGTAGAAGAGGTTGGGAGGTTGGAGAGAAGAATGGATGCTTATCTTCAACCCACGGGAACAAGCTTGCACAGAAACAGAGGAATTTAATTTTTTGTTTTGGCAGTTTGTTTCACAGCTGTTGAAGATAATCCCCAAATTTATTAAATAAATAAATTTATTTAATTTCATTTATTGAGTTTGATTTTTTATTTTAGTACTATGGAAGATTAAATTAAATATTTTGGAATATTTAATTGTGATGTGACTTTAGAAGAATTTAATTAAATATTTTGAATATTTAATTATGAATGGATATTAGAAGAATTTAATTAAATATTTTAAGATATTTAATTATGAAAAGAGGAATATTTAATCTTTATTTTGAATAAAATATTCAAGCCAAGATTATTGATAATTAATATAAATAAATCATAATGTTTATTTAATTAATTAATAAATAAATAAGAAAAGTGATTTAATCGAAATGAAAGAATGAACAAATATAAATAAATTATTTAAATTTATTTATACGCAGATGAAATTCAGAAATTTAATTAAATATTAAAAAATATTTAATTAATTATCAGATTATGTGATGTGACCATTTTTAAGTGTATACATTTTGCCCCTCTTTGAAGTGATGTGTTTTACGCATTGCTTCAAAGAATTTTTAAATTTTGCCCCAAATATTAACTGTCGAATGTTGATAGGTATATGCCCCCTCGAACGATGAATCAATAATATTTTGATTTTTTTGAATTTTTTAGATTTTTTGTGGAATTTTCGATTTTTATGATTTTGAAGATGTCGATTCATTGTTTGAAAATAATGATGTGAGGAAATTGAACCGGAAAGATGTGAAATGAAAATTAATGATTAAAATTGCCCTTGCTATGTTAAAATTTGATAAAATGCCCCAATTTTACCATTATATAGGTTAAAAATGTCATTTTTTATGTCATTTTCCATTTTAACCTAGTAAAATTTGCAAATTTTGAGCTATGGAGTGAGAAAAATGGCACTTCCCATTCACCA
The DNA here is from genome assembly GCA_007258455.2 of Sequoia sempervirens. NCBI lineage: Eukaryota > Viridiplantae > Streptophyta > Pinopsida > Cupressales > Cupressaceae > Sequoia > Sequoia sempervirens. The sequence goes on from VDFB02047230.1 coordinate 473,020,368, forward strand.
GCACCGTTTCGAGCGCATCTGACATCAGTGACCAGAGCACTATGGACCCTCGGTATGCACCCTATAAAACTCCTACTTTTTGAAAAAATTTCGTTCATTGCACGTTTTTCGATGTTTTGAGTGGTAAATGACGTGTTTTAGCGCCCTTAATGTTTTTCGTAGCGCCTTTAATAATTTCCATAGCACATATAATTCCATAGCGCATTTGATAAATTTTGCAGCGCTCTTAATTATTTTTGTAGTGCATTTGATAAAATAGCGCTCTTATAAAAAGCGTAACGCTAATGATGAATTATGTAGCGCCTTTGATTCTGTAGCGCTCATGATGAATTATATAGCGCCCTTGACCATTTTCATAGCGCCTATGATTGTATGTTGTTTGTGATAAATAAATCTGTTCCCAAAGTTGTTGGAAAACAAATAATAGCTGATAAATTTGCTTTTAAAGTTGTTAAAAACAAATAAGACTGATAAGTTTGCTTCTAAAGTTGTTAAAAACAAACGTGATTTTGATTATCCACTTTCATGAAAATGAAAAACAAATAGTTTGATTGATTTATAAGTCATGATGATTTGATATTGATTTTGCTTTGATGATGTGTCAACAGGAGAGATTGGGGGTTTTGTAGTCACGGGAGGCATTCCCTAGTACATGGGGTTTGATTCCACATCTGTTATAGTCAGATCGAGATGTGATTGATGCTTGTGGATTGAGTTCATTGCTTGACATGCTTGAGGTTTGCCTCAACAGGGTTTTATTTACCAACCAGAGAGATTACAGTGACCCCTGAGGATGTATATCGCATCTTGAGGATCCCAGTAATGGGAGAGATAGTGGTGTTTGATAGCCGAGAGGCTGGAGGCACTGATGCTTTGAGACGAATTTTTAGAGATGATCAGATTGCTGGATATTTCATCCCATGGGTTGAGATGACAAATACATATCCACCTTTACCATTTGTACTTGCAGGATTCATTAGAGGTGTTTTATGCCCCGACCATAGGTCGAAGGGGTTCGCAGTCGGGTGGGGCCGTGTGCTGGAAAGTATGGTGATGTAGGGGACACGGTATGTGTGGGGTACATGCATGCTTGCTCACTTATATGATGAGTTACATCATATTGTATATGGTAAAGGCCAGAGTTTTGCTGTCGGTTGCTCGTTATTACAGATATGGGCATGGGAGCACTTTGCTGTTTTGCGACCATTGACTCGAGGACAGCGACCAGCTGGTCGATCGTACAGATGGAGATATGCTGATATTATTGCTCAGTCGAGACTGGGCAAATTGGAGCATTGGCAACGTCTCTTAGATGATCTGGATACAGTATGCTGGCGACCATATTTAGATTGTGAGGCATGGCCAGAGGATGCGAGGGAGATGCCCTATGTGTGTACGTCTAGGTACTTGATTGGGCGTACTCCGTGGATTATTGAGAGATTTCTTGCTGGACGAGTATGTCGACAGTTTGGTCAGATTCAGAGTATGCCTATGGGTTCTTCCATTTATGCACGGCGACAACCAGAGCTTACAGTATGGGGTCCACGAATTTCGTATGAGGCAGCAGTGGCAAAGTTTACCAATTTAGGAGTGGTGATGTGGGATTACCGAGTTGATGTCCTTGATGTAGGGATGACGCCAGAGTATAGCCAGTATGTATTAGAGCATCCGACACCACGTATGTTGGATCCTAATGAGCCTATTGCTCCTGTTGCTGCATAGAGACGACGACAGAGAGATTCAGCTTCAGAGGGAGATGATGATGAGAGTGGAGGAGATGATGATTCAGAGGGAGATGATGATGAGGAGGGTGGAGGTAGGGGTGGTGGTGGTAGGGGTGGTGATAGAGGTGGCAGGAGAGGTGGCAGAGGTGGACCACAGATGAGACATACAGATCCATCTCCTTCAGTAGATCCAGCGGTATCAGGTCAGATATCCTCTCTACAGAGTATAGTGCAGAGCTTACAGAGTCGGCGAGCACAGGCACAGACTTTGATCACACAGCTTCAGGGACAGTTGACTTCAGTTACTGCTAAGAGGGATATGGCCAGACAACGGAGTGAGCAGGCCATTGCTTTGGCAGATAGTCTATAGAGAGTAGCAGCTAACACCTTACCTGGTGACATGATGAGAGAGGTGACCAGAGCTAGTTAGGTTCAAATTTCCCTTTCTTTTCTTTGTCTTGCTGATTATGTGAATTTTCTCTCAAGATTAAGTCACCTACTTGAAATGTCCATGGTTTAACTCTGTGATTATAACTATGAGACATAACTTGTTGATAACCCTTCAAATGGTCAGCTGCATGTTGACGTATTTCATCTAACAGTTCTAACTCTTGGAGGCGAGATACTCTGTAGTCCTCATCACTTATCAATCCCTTGAGTGAGACCCTAAGCGAAGGTATTTCAACCTCTAGTGTTAAGATTGCTTCTGCTCCATAGACCAAGGCATATGGGGTAGCTCCTGTTGGTGTGCGAATGCTGGTTCTATATGCCCACAAAGCTGGATTTAATTGGACATGCCAATCACAACCGACATCATTTACTGTCTTCTTCAAAATTTTCAAGATTGTTTTGTTGGAAGCTTCTGCTTGACCATTACCTTGTGGATAATAAGGCATAGAGAATCTGTGTTGGATATGAAATCTTTCACAAAGTTCATCAACATCCTGATTCTTGAAAGGCCTTCCATTATCAGTAATGATAGAATTAGGAATTCCATATCGACAGATAATGTAATTCAGAATAAATGAAGATATTTGTTTACCCATCATAGTTGTCAAAGGAACAGCTTCAATCCATTTTGTAAAATACTTCGTAGCTGTGATAATAAATTTATGCCCATTTGATGATGAAGGATAAATTTTTCCAACAAGATCTAGTCCCCACTGAGAAAAAGGCCATGTCGGAGTAAAAGGTTGCAGTTCTTGTGCGGGTGCGTGAATAAGATTCCCATGAATCTGGCATTTAGAACACTTCTTGACAAAAGTAAAAGAATCTTTCTCCATGGTAGGCCAATAGTATCCCATTCTGACAAGTTTCTTGGCTAAGGAAAAACCACTCAAATGAGTTCCACAAATACCACCATAACTTCTTGTAAGACTTTTTCAGATTCATCACGTTCAAGACATTGAAGGAGTGTACCATCAAGACCACGTCGGTAAACGATATCGGCAATTAAGGTATAATGAGATGATTGGCGTATGAAGTTCCTTTTTTGGTTTCGAGATAAATATGGAGGTAAGATGTTGTCTTTCAAGTAGGTATAAGTCTTTCCATATAAAGGTGAATTAGAACCAGTTAAATGACATATGGTCTCAGGATTATCATAGGCGGGAGAAAACAATTGTTCCACCAAGAATTCATGCTTAGTTCGATCTTCTGGTAGTTGTAATAAAGAAGCAATTGTAGCCATTGCGTCCACAGCTTTATTATCAATCCTTGAGATTTGTGAAAACTTGATTGACACAAAATACTTTTTATAATCATCCACCATGTTCTTGTAAGGTAGCAACTTATCATCTTTAGTTTGATAATCATCATTAATTTGATTAATGACAAGTTGTGAATCACCGTAGACCTGGAGCTCTGTAATCCGCCACTCTAATGCTATTTTCAATCCTATGAGCAATGCCTCATATTCAACTATGTTATTTGTGCAAGAAAACATCAACCGATATGATCGTGAAATAGTATGTCCTTCAGGTGTAACAAAGAGAATCCCTGCCCCTGAGCCATTTTGTGTATAAGATCCATCAAAGTATAATGTCCATGATTTCTGAATTGTTGCTGTGAAGACATCTGCATCAGGAAACTCAATGTGCATTGGATTTTCTTCTTGTAAAGGTGCTTCGGCCAACTGATCTGCAATGACCTGTCCTTTAATAGCTTTTCGATCTACATAGTGAATGTCAAATTCACTTAAGATCATTACCCATTTTGCAAGTCTCCCTATTAAAGTGGCTCTGCTTAGTAGGTATTTTAGTGGATCAATCTTGGTTATCAGCTTAACTGTATGAGCTAACATATAGTGTCACAAATTTTGAGAAGCAAACACCACTGCAAGACAAGTTTTTTCAATGAAACTATAATTTAATTCATGACTTGTTAAGGTTCTGCTGATATAGTATATGGACCTTTCTTTGCCTGTAGAATCTTCTTGTGCTAGCAATGCTCCCAAGGATACTTCTGTTGCTGAAATATAAAGTATGAGTGGCTCTCCTGGAATGGGTGGAATTAAAATTGATGGGTGCATAAGATATTGCTTGATCTGATTGAATGCTGCTTCACATTTGTCATCCCATTTGAATGGGACATTCTTATGTAATAAATGTGTAAATGGCAAGCTTTTGTCTGCCAGTTGAGCTATAAACCTTCTGATGGATTGTAGTCGTCCTTGCAATGATCGAAGCTGACTAATATTTCATGGTGGCGGCATGTCCATTATGGCTTGTACTTTTTCTGGATCAACCTCTATGCCCTTTTCTGAAACAATGTATCTTAGGAGTTTTCTAGATGTAACGCCAAAGACACATTTCTTTGGATTGAGACGAACATTGAACTTCTCCATTCTGGTAAAGATTTTTGATAAAATTTCTAGATGTCCTTCTTGTGTGTGAGATTTTGCAAGTAAATCATCAACATAATCTTCCATGAATGTATGCATCATGTCATGAAAAATGGTTGTCATTTCTCTTTGATAAGTGGCTCCGACGTTCTTTAACCCAAATGGCATTACATTCCAGCAATAGGTACCCCAAGGGCATGTGAACGTTGTTTTATCTTGATCCTCTAGTGCAATTTTTATTTGGTTGTATCCTGAAAATCCATCCATTAATGAATACATTGCATGACCAGCAGTTAAATCAACAATCATATCTATGTTGGGCAAAGGAAAGTCATCTTTAGGACAAGCTTTGTTTAAATCTCTGAAATCTGTACAAACTCCGATCCTTCCATCTGGCTTTGAAATAGGTACAATATTAGAAATCCATTCGGCATAATCAATAGCCCGAATGAATCCAACATCCAAAAGCATCTTTAATTCCTCTTTGACCAATAACGCAACATGTGGATGCATTTTTCTGAGTTTTTGCTTCACAGGTTTTGCCCCTACTTTGATAGATAAATGATGCATTATCAAATTAGGATCTAACCCTGGCATATCAGCATATGACCAAGCAAAGTTAATTTTATTCTCCTTCAAGAATTCCATGAATTTCAGAACTTCTTCAATTGTTAATGATGCTGCAATTTGCAATATTTTTGGCTGCTCTGCTGTACTTATATTGATTAATTTTGTTGGTTCAATCAAAATAAAAGATCTTTCGTGATAATGTTTGGGAAGAGTGTCAAGTTTCTCGTCCTTTAGTGCCTCAAAAAGGTTTTCACTGTCGGATTCACTCTTTATTTTTCTCTTGTTGTGATCTATCACTGCCATTTTTCGGTTTTCACCAATAGATCCATTTTTTATTTCATTTGTTTTGCAGCTAAGAGACTTGACACCTTATCAAAATCAAGAGTATGAAATTCTTGGATGAAACAATTGTTTTCTTCATTAGAGGAGCAAAGGAAATTTATAATGTCCTCATCATCATAAAATGTAGGGATATGGATAGACGCGTCATTGTCCCAATCAATAAGTTCTGGATAAACTAAAGGAATGGGATCATTAGGTTGGGTAAGGTCTTGAATTGTCAAAGTCATGATGTGGTTATCATTTTCATGGTAGACAAGGTCTATGATGATATTCTCCTGTTGATTGTCTATCTCGTTAGAATCTGAATCATCCTCACTTGAGTCATGATCGCTTTGTAAAACATAATCAAGTGGAGGCCTTGAACCTTCTCCTTGTATAAGAACAGGTGCATATTTATGTATGGTATCAACTTGTTTGTCTCTCCAAAATTCATCATTATAAATGGTGTCCCATTCATATTCATTAGAATCAGTATCTGAACTATTCTGCAATTGGAAAACTGATTTATGAGGTTTATCTATCATTGATTCTCCTTCATGAGTTGATTGTGCTTGTTGTGAAGTAGATTCTTCTTTATCTTTACCATATCCAAGTCCTGTTTTATCACTTGGATGTGTTGAAATAGGTTGAATTGGTTCCACAATTCCTTCTCTTCTCTTTCCTATAGGACCATTTCCTTCATAGCCCATCTTTTGCATGATAGCGCACCCCTTACCATATTGTTCTGTAGGTAACTTAATGTGCAAGAGAGATTCGTCTTCATCTTTGTATAGCCAATTGAGGATGTCCCTATCTTCAACTTCTTCTTCAGTGGTTTTGGCTCTAATGAATTTTCCATCAAACTTTGTGATTGGCACAGAAGCTTGGGATATAGAGGCTGTTGCAATATTTTGATTTGATAAGTTTGGCTGACCATGTGACCTCAGAGAACGTGGTAAAGTAGAAAGAGATAGTGAATATTCACCTACCCCTTTGTCTTTAAACTTTAGCTTAGTGTCAAGATTCTTTGTCAATTCTTGCAATTGGACTTGTAGATTGGAAGAAGAAACAACAAGAGCTTCCCTATTGTGTGGCACAAAGGCATCTTGAGTTGGTTGAAGATTTGAACAAGTTTGGGTACTATTGTAATTAGCTTGTATAGTTATTTCCTGTCCATCATATGGAAACTTGATGCATTGATGATACGTTGATGGTATTGCTTGCATATCGTGAATCCATGGATGACCCAAAAGTATATTATAGGAAAGATCCCGATCTAGAACCTGACAAAATGTGTTCTTTACAACAGGCCCCACTCTGATAGGCAACAATATTAATCCTTTAGAAGCTCTTTCTTCATCATCATATGATTTGATAGTTATTTTCCTTCGTGGATCAATAGAATTTTTTGAAATTCCCAAGGCATTTATTAACTTTAAAGTACAAATGTTTAAACTAGCTCCTCCATCTATTAAGACACGTCTAATTCGGTGTTTATGGATCATGACTTCAAGAAAGAGCGATGAATTATGTGGATGTGTCATGGAGGCATCATCTTTGTCGGAAAATGAAAGACAAGTGGGGGAAGACAAATGTCCCACCATGGCTTGAAATTTGTTTACATCCAAATCAGTATCGACAGTTGTGTTTACGAGAGCTTCTAAAATATTCTTGTGTATGGAGGATATTTTGAGAAGTTCAAGGATGGAGATTTGAGCTGATGTTTTTCTCAATTGATCAACCAGATTATATTGACTTGGAGAAGGAATAGTTGCTTTAGATGAACTTCCTTTTAGAACAACCTTTGCTTGTCCTCTTGTAGTCACATTAACCTATTGATATTCTTGTTTTTGCTTGATTTTGATAACATTAACTCGCTGATCATCTTCATAGATGTGACGGATTATATTGTCTTCAACATTATGTATGCTTTTTGCTTTTGCATATGATGTTTCCCCTTTTTGATAATTTGGTAAAGGATCTTTGAATGCTTGATGATCGTCATTGGTATGGTGTCCTTCAATTGTAATGGTACCATTGTCAATTAAATCTTGTACTAGATTTTTCAAAGCTTGACAATTATTCATTCTATGACCTTTACATTGATGATAATTGCAATAATACGAGTCATTCCATGATGGTGGTTTGACTCGAGGCTCATAATCTCTTTGTGGTGGTAAGGTGATGAACTTATTATCAAGAAGCTCCTTGAGAGCAGACTCAAGAGATTGACCCAAAGTGGTAAAATTCTGTCGATTCGAAAAGAATGGAGGTTTGGACGGATTTGATGTTTGGGTATTGCCAAGATTGTTATTGAAATTACCACATTTTGATTGGTATTTTGATTGGTCATGCTTTCTTGATTGGAGTTTTTTCCTTCTTGTTTGTTGTTTCCTTGTTGATTGGTGTTTCCTTGTAGATTGTTTCGTGGAGCACTTGATAGATTGAAGACAAATGGTCTTGTTCGTAGATTATTTGCATCTACTATACCATCATTGACAACATTTTTATTTTGGTTCCAAAACCTTGTTTTATCATTGTTGTTTTGGTTTGATGTACTTGGATTATCAAGTTTTATCACTCCTCATTTAACCAAGGCCCCTTCAATTGTGATTGCGTTTTCAATCAATTTTTCAAAGTTATGAGGACAATGAAGATTAAGCCTATATCTTAATTCTTGATCAAGGCTATTGATGAAGATATCCATCTTTTCCTTTTCAGGAATAGGACGGGAATATCGTGCGAATAACCTTCTCCATCTTTGCAAGAACGTAGTGATGGGTTCTCCTACTTTTTGTTTCACTTTACAAAGATCAAGCATTGTTATCGGGTGTTGAATGTTGTAGGCGTATTGTGATATAGACTGATTTATTAACTCCTCAAAGGTTTTGATGGGTGGAGTGATCTTAGAAAGCCACTCCATGGATTGTACACCTAGACTTCGTGGAAATAAGCGCATTAAGTAGGTATCATCATAGGCGAATTCTAGACTCATATTTCAGAAATCCCTCACATGGTCAATGGGATCAGTTTTTCCATTGTACCTATCATATTTAGGAATTTCGCAATGTTTTGGAAAAGGAATCATTTGAAGACTCCTATCAAATGGATAAGGAGATATGTCTTCCAAAACATACTTCTTTGTTGTACCCCCTTGCATCTCCTTTATTTGCCCTTGTAATTCTTTTATCTGTTGAGTAAGGGCACTAAAGTCATTAGGAGGAGTTTCAGGATTCTGTTTAATTCCTTCTATGTCAAAATTGTGAGGTAACTTAGCTCCTTGATTAGCTAATGAAAGAAAATATCTTTCTTTGTTTCGTTCTAAAATCCTTTCCATAAGAGTATGGAATTGGGGATCTTGTTCTGCTTCTTGAAGCTTTTCTTCTGTTAATTCGTCAACATTAAATGTATCATCTTCTTTCTCAGTATGGTCACCCATTTTTCTTGTAGTGGTTTCTCCCTCATCTTTTTCCATGTGTTTTTGAGATCTCGTGAAGACAGGCATAGGCTTTGTTCCAAATTCTACTCACTTTTGATCAAAAGAATGAAATAGTGCAATTATGTGATAGATATGAAAGTCAAGATAGAATAAAGATTCTATGACTTACAAAGGTTTCTAATCTTTAGCTTGTGTTGTTCCCTAATTGAAAGGATGAAAATCCTGTTGATGGGAATTTAAGCAAAAGATCTAGAAAATGATGATTTTGCACTTTATAAATTTTTTGATCATAGCTTTGTAAAATGATGGATTTTGTGATGAATTCCTAATGTGATCTGAGTTCTCTATTGCAAAATTTGATTTGGACGAGTAGAATATTCAATTGCAGGTTGGGGAATATAACATAAACGAATACGTTGACTATGGTTATGCCTTTGAGAAAGGGCTCTTCTTTGAAAGTAAGCTTGTGAATACAAAGGTTCTATAGCATAATCATCAGAAAGACCTCTAACACAATCATGATACCTATGAAGAAAGGTTCTATATTTGAGTAAAAATTTTTGGCTTTGATACAAGAATCGTCTTTTCTTCAATAGTTTCTTGTGGTTAAGGGGTTTCTTTGGCTTTTTAATCCTTTTGAAAACAAACTTCTTTACAAACGTTGTGGATTTCCAATCTCGTAACATGAGAGTAATCAATGTGATTGTGAGTTTTGGATAATCTTATTTGAATTAGTGTATTGAAAACACATCAAACAAGTTGTAGAATAGTTGTCTTAAGTCCTATGCTAAACATCAAGTGTATGACCAAATTGTTTTTCAAAAATTGTTTTAACAGGTTTTACACATGGTAAGCATTTCAAACAGACTCACTCTTAGTTCTCAAATAGGTCATCATAGTAATCAACAACCCACATCTTAGAACTGCGTCGACTCACACAGCCGTGTCACCCCCGAAAGGGCGCCCGTGTTTTTGTCTTTTTCAGGTGCGTACTCAGAGTGATGGAAGTGGATACCGGATCCCCTGAGAAAACAATCCTTGGCAGTTATATGGTGAGTATCTTGGGGGTAGATTCTTCCCTCCCCTGCACTGTGATTATTATGATGTTCAGAAACTGACAAGTTAGATACTACACTAGGTTTGTAGTAAGGGTTTCCGTTCGATGCAGTAAATGATAGACTCCCTCGAGAGACCTCCCTACCTTTAGAACAAAGGATTTGGGGATGGTTATCAATGCACACTACCGTCAAAAGAGGGTTTCCCCAATTTTGCTTTAAATTTTAGAGTGGGGTGGAATACACTGGCTTTGGCTTGAACCCACTTGAGTCGTACCTCTTGGGTGAGTACTTTTTCCCACAAGAGCAGACTTTCTACAAGGTTTTAATAAAGCTTGAAATTTGCATGAAATAAAATAGGTGAGTTTGGCATTTTGATCACCCAGTTAAGGGGAGAGCATAGGCCTATCACTAAAAACAAAGCAAACAAGGATTTATTTTAAGCCCAAAATAAAAAATTTCTATGCTAAGTGAAGATATTGCTTCACACAAACACAAAATTCTTTTTAGCCCAAAATGAAATGTGAAATGAATAAACTATGATTGCTTCATTTTAATTTAAAGTGTCTACCCTAGGATTGCTTCGTTTTAAGTTATGTGTCTACCCTAGGATTGCTTCGTTCCAATTTAAAATTATTAACTATTCGCGGTTGCGTCGGATTCAGTTAAACTATATTAAACTTACAAATTACAATTTGCAGGTATTTGAAATATGCGCTATAACAGTCTTCACGGGCGCTGCAAGATTCTTTATAGGCGTTGCAGAAATCCTTATGGGCGCTGCAGGATGGCTCAGGAGCGCTGCAAGATGGATTAAGAGCGTTGTAGGATGGCTCATATGCGCTGCAGGATTGCTTAAGAGCGCTGCAAGATGACTTATAGGCACTGCAGGATAGCTCAAATACGTTGCATTATTTTTCACGGGCGTTGAACTGGGTATGAACTTTCTGTAACGTGTTTCTTGCGCTAATCCGCTATTTTTGGCTGTAACCTATCAAAGAAACCTACAAAAAGATGTGAGAATTGGGGGTTTGAGCCCCACGGTGGGCACCAAAAATGTGTATGTTAGATTTATGAAATCAAATTGAAAACAAAACACACAATTAATAGAACTTTAAACTAAAGAAATGCTAATTAATTTGATTTAAAACAAAGAAATGAGCTTCCTCAGAGGCGTTCAATCTTTCTCTATCTCCAAAGATTTGTTCGAAGCCGCTACTCTCAGATTATGTAAGCTCAGCTTCTCCAAATGGCAGTCTGCAGAATGAGTATGCAAATAAAAAGCTCTATCCTATATGTTGGTGAGGGTGAAAATGTTGACGGATATGAACAGGGGCTGTGAATTATGCACAGGGGCTGTAAATGGAGGATGCTATGGATATGCTACGATATGCCATGATTCTATACTGTGATGCTTATGAAATAGGAATGCTAAAAGACTTATGAAAGCTATACTATTACAAATTGACTATAATTTTCCTGTTGAAAGCTTCTATATGATTTCACAGACCTGACAGTCTTATTTATAGCTTTTTGTAGGGAAAATCCTATCTGGCAAAGATCAACGGTTGTGAGGTTGTCTGGTAGATTTGAATGGTGAGAGATGGAGAGGTTGAGAAGAAGGTGGAAGAGGTTGGGAGGTTGGAGAGAAGAATGGATGCTTGTCTTCAACCCACGGGAACAAGCCTGCACAAAAACAAAGGAATTTAATTTTCTGTTTTGGCAGTTTGTTTCACGGCTGTTGAAGATAATCCCCAAATTTATTAAATAAATAAATTTATTTAATTTCATTTATTGAGTTTGATTTTTGATTTTAGTACTATGGAAGATTAAATTAAATATTTTGGAATATTTAATTGTGATGTGACTTTAGAAGAATTTAATTAAATATTTTGAATATTTAATTATGAATGGATATTAGAAGAATTTTAATTAAATATTTTGAGATATTTAATTATGAAAGGAAGAATATTTAATCTTTATTTTGAATAAAATATTCAAGCCAAGATTATTGATAATTAATATAAATAAATCGTAATGTTTATTTAATTAATTAAGAAATAAATAAGAAAAATGATTAAATAAACTTATTTATTTAATCAAAATGAAAGAATGAACAAATATAAATAAATTATTTAAATTTATTTATACGCAGATGAAATTTAGAAATTTAATTAAATATTAAAAAATATTTAATTAATTACCAGACTATGTGATGTGACCATTTTTAGGTGTATACAATTATTTTTTAATAGCTTTTGATTTTGAAACTTTTTTAAAATTTTAAAATTATGTCTGACCATGATGAATATTTTTATTTTATTTTATGATTAGTTTAGCTCAATTTACGTTGGTTGTACATGAGGGTTCTCAAAAATAGAAATGAGTCAATTAAAAATTAATTAGGAAATATATTTTTTAAAATTACAAAAATATTTTAAACCAAATTTCACCACAATACACATATTTCCAAAAAATGAATTAGAAAAATAGTTTTAGTTAGGTCAATTTTGTTGGGTGTACACTTGCATGTTTTGTCCTAAAACATAAGATTTTAAGTCATTTTTTTATATCTTATACAAAACTAACTTTTATCATTTGGGTATTAAAATAAATTACATATTTTAAAATTATACACAAAATCTACATTTCATTTTTTACATCATGTTAATATTCTATATGTAGGTGCTTCAAATTTTTACTCCAACTATAACAAATTTTGATTGGTCAAAAAATGGAACCAACTTCTTGCACTCACCCGTGCATAATTTAAGTTTGTATAATATTAAGTTCTAGAAAATATTTATAGAAAATAGGTGTGATGTTGGAATGGATCATGGAACCAACTTTCGTTTGATTGGGGAGGTATGCGAGTTACGAACAAGGATATTGTCGAAGGTTAAATGAGTAAAAAGATGAATATATTGATATCATTTTAGGTTGGAAGAAAAAGGAAGCTAGGGTAGGAAGGAAGGAGAATTGAGCTTGAAAAGTGGAGAGATACAAAGAATTTGAACATAGTTTTTGAAATGCTTTGAATCTTGTGTGTGTATGTGATTTTAATTTGCAGTATAATATATGTTTTTTTAATGTAAAAAGGAAAAGATACTGTTTAATTTAAAAAATGGTAAAAAATTAGGATTTTTGTACTTATGTTAGTGTTTAGGGAAGCTATATGTATTTAAATTTGTTTTAATGGTAGAATTAGGAGAATTCTAGGGGATTATAGATTATAATTTTTTTATGAAGTTAGGAAAAGGAAAAGTGACTAGTTCATTAGACAATGTTATTACTAAATATTAGAGGTTAAATCTTGGCTATTTATGTATTTTTTAAGGGCCGTTTTCTATTTCTTTTATATTATAATTTTAGAACTTTGAATTTCATGAGTGTCACTTTGAGTTAATTAGAGGATAATTATGCTTAAGATAAATTAATTTATATGCATTACCAAAAGGATATTTTTGAGATTCTTGTTGAAGTATTTTTCATTTCAGAGAGAAATTGTAGATTTTTTGGAAAATCTAGTTAAGTAGTGTATTGTAAAAAAAACCCACAAATTCTTTGGACCATCTCATGGGTTTTTTAGAATCATGTAGTTGGATAATAGATTTCTTTGAAAAATCAAAATATGATTAGTTTGACTACACATTGATATTTTTAGTTGATTTTGTAAATGCTATTGGTTTGAGATTAATATAAAAATTTGTTAGAATAGGTGAAAGATGAGTTTGGGTTTATAAAACCTTATTCAAAGGAATTAGTAATGTTGATTGGTTATATTAATATGCCTTAAATGGAAAATGATAAATGATTTGTCTAGTGTGTTTAAGATCCATGTTTATACCAAATAGTATTTTTGCTTTATCAAGGTAAAAACATGAGAAGGGCCTAAACCTATTACATAGAAGCCATGAAGGAAAAAAAAATGAGTGTCACAAGGAGTGAGACTGAAAATATTAGCACAAAATTAAAAGAAAGAAGAATTAGTTGAGACCAACAAAAATAACAAAGACAACAAGAAACTAGAGGGGACCAATTACATGTCCACAAGCAGTTTGAGGCCATTGATGGCTTGCCACCCACGATTTAAAAACTTTAGTTTTTCTTCAAAGGTGTCCTCCCTGGACTTGCAGCTCTATGCACCAACATTTTTAGAGGGGACTCAATCTAAACAATAATCTTTCCCTTAGCAACTTGTCTTTTTTTCTTGAGTTCTATTAGCAAAGCCAAACTAAGGAGTGTTGGTCTAGTCCACCTAATGTTTGTCTCTTCTCTATTCCATATTAAACTAAAACACATGCAAAGTGGTGGCCATTTTCTTCACCTTTTTTTATATCAATGGCGATGATTTCATTCAATCTTTTGTTGATGTTCTCGTAGTTATTCTCGAGAGAGTCCACCTCTTTTTCCAAATATTTTCATTTATCAAGTTTATTAGTAAGGAGTTTCACATGTAATCCCAAATATCATCCTCAATCACGTATGTCTACTAGTTGGGGACTTAAAAAATGGTGATAGATTCCAAATGTTGGAATTTCATCTTGGTGACATGCCACTAAGCCAACTACCATTTAAAAATATCATTTTGGATGTTGATGGCCTTGTACAAGGTGTTGAATTTCTCCTCAAGTATGAAGAAAGAACCACAATGTGGGTTCCCCTATGTGAATCTCATGGAGAAGGTCTCCTAAGAACCATGAGAAACAAATGACCCAACAAACAAAGGGGTTCCACCCTTAAACAAGTTGAATGGGCTTGGGGAGTAGTAAAGTAAAAGGGTACCCTTGGTCTAGGATGGTTTCTAGGGGGGTTAGGAGCAAAGGAGAACAAATTTCTCTTACCTTTAGATCTAGTATTTAAGCTATGGGAATTCAGGTCCTACATAGGAGAATTAGGAAAGGAATCATCATCATTAGATGTGGAGTTAGGGGCTCCAGATAAAAGGATTATTGAAGGAGACATTGTGCCTTATGAAATCAGAGGGGGAAGGGGAAGTGACCACACTAGAGGTGGGCACTAAACCATCCCACGAGAAACATGCATTAGTAAGGGGTAGGGTTTGACAAATTTGTGTTTTTGGGCAGCAAGACCCTCCTTAGAATGGACAAGGGGCGTGTTATAAATTTGCAGATGGATAGGAGAGACTAGGGTTTGAGAAATATGAAAGATAAAGATAATAGATAAGCCCCTTGTTGGTTATGTAGCCTGATCTTATTAGTTTTGGAGCTCATCTCAACATGGAGGAGTGTAGGGGTAAACCCCCTACAGGGTCTGAGGTCCACACCCTTGAAAGCCATATTTTATTTATTTTGATTGTAAATATGGACTATTTATCATTAGGTCACAAATCTAACTATAGAGATTATGTTAACTTTTCTTGCCCTAGAAGGCAACTCCTTTTTATGATGGCATTGTATTATGGCTATGTATTGTGTGAGGATATTGTGACAGAGAGAAGATGAAGTTACAACAGATGTGCTATAGTTTGTATCTCTTGATTTTGTTGGATAGAATAATGGAAGGATTAGTCGTTTCTTTGTGGATGTAGCCCATATTGGGTGAACCACAGATATCTATATCTATGTCTATGCTTTTGTGCTTTTTTATATTTTATTTTTGCATTCATTTTATTGTATATTGCTCCACGATCCTATTCTTAACACCCTTGATGCATGGGTGGCTCTTTTTAGCCAAGAACACTTTTTGCACATTATCTTCCAAAGAAGAGCAAAGACAAAAAGAAAAAATCATCTTCACATTATGACAAATGATTGAGCATGAGAAAGAGATAGGAGTGGAACCTTTTGTACCTCCCTTATAACATGATGTAGTGCATTAGGATCTTTTCCAGCATTTTCCTAACACCAAGGAGATCTTCCATGTTGAAACCATTCTACAAGTGGTTGATTTTTTCACCTCTCTTAAGAAACTTTTTCATGTATTCTTAGTAATGACTATTTACCTTCTTGGGGATAGGCACACCTTCTAGCTAAAGACTCGTGGCCATAGTAATCATTTCCTTCGAGATGTCGATCAAGATACCTTGCACATAAACCATACCATCCTTCCAAAACCTAGTAAATTTAGTGGAGATGATGGTGTCAAAACCATCCATTTCCTCTAGATATGAAGTAAAATTTTGTTGGTATGTGGTGACTGATCACGCTATAATATATAGCCCATGGTATACTGTACACCCCAACCCCTATCCTTCCTATTTTTTTGCGTCATGACCGAAAAAGGGACAAATTAACAAAAAAATAAAAATCCAATTTTGTAGAACCCAAAAATCTGGAAGCTTCTAAGCTTGTTAAAAAGGGGTTTGGATGGGTATTACAATATGATGAAAAACTTGATTATTCACAAGATTGTAATAAGTTTTGCACTGGATAATAAAAGTATTGGATGGCTGCGGTTTGGTGGATGTAGCTCGGATTGGGTGAACCACGTTAAATTTTTGTGATATGATTTATTCTATGTGTGATTTAGTTTCTCTGTTTATTAATTAAATCTACATTTAATTGTTAGATATCTACCATGTCTAACCCTTACAGATTTGTCTTCTTCAAATTCCCCAAGCCTCCACATTAGTTTTGACACCTTTATAGCTTGATGACTATGCATGAATTAGGTCACCACCAATAGTTAAGGAGAGGTAATAACATAAAACTTAGATATAGAGGGATACAAAATCCATAGGGGATAAAAATTCTGAAAGCCAAAGTAAAAATATAGAGAAGAAATGATAAAGTAATAAAAATAATTCCCCTTTCCATACCATTATTATTACCTCTCCAAATATTTCTTCTACTCATGTCAAGGAGACCATTATTTACATCCTTTGACAGATATTTAATTATTACTTTGTGTCATTTTTCACTTGGAGTCCGATGTGATTCGAGAGTGATGAGAAATCATTCCAATTGTTTGAGTGTTATAAGTGTAATTATGAGCTATCTTTTGACTAATTATGTTGAACTGTATGTTTCACACATGTATTATTCAATGTTGTTGAGACATTAATGGAAACTTGAAACCAACCACTATAATAATTTTGACATAAAACAAATTTTATTGAACTTAGAATTATAAGTTGAAAGCTAGTAGGAGAAAGATAAGAGAAAGACCTAGATAATAGTTCTTCAACCAAGATCAATGGTACTTGGTACTCAATAGACCTCTTATCTTATTGAATAAAATGGGATGGAGTAATGGAGGAAAAAATACATAGGAAAAAAGTAGTTATGGAGTAAACTAGAAATTGTAAGTTTTATGACTTTATTATAGAAATGCATATTGAAGACTTCCAGTGGTGGTATGAACTATAGGAGGGTTTTCTTTGTGCTTTGTGGTAGGTTCATGTGCATGCTTCATGATTAGCTATGCAATGCTAGGATTTTTGTAATATTGCATCCAATTGTCAATAGGATAAATTGCAATAGCTAGGAAATTCAAATAGACTTGGAGACCAATAATTTAGACTTCAAAATATTTTTAAATTATTTTTAGGCATTGAAACCTTCTTGAAATTAGAATGAAAGGTTGTATTGCAAATGGATTTGAAATTAAAAGTGAATTGAAAAATCATAACAAAAATTATAGAACTAAATTGATTGTTCCTAGATTATTTAGGATGCTACATGAACTATGGGTTACTCCATTATTTTAGGTTCTTCTAATAGATGGGGTGGATAGAGATTCTCCTTTATGGTTGGGACCACTTTGCACGCTTCCCTCTCAAGAGGATTAGCAAGGATTAGATAGAAGATATAGAAGATATATATCATGTTGTGGAGTGATCCCACAATAGTGTGTCCTAATTTTTGGGCAAAGTGGGACATTGAAACAAACTTTTTAAATCAAAATTTCACCTTCTATTACTCATACCAACTAAATTTTTAAGAATATAAAGATGATGTAAACTAGTGATTTTGATATTTTATGTGTAGATTCTAAATATATATTTTTTAAATTTTAAAAATGATTTGTAAAATTTTTATCATAATTTTTAATAATTTTTTAAATAATTAACAATATTTTTTAAAATGTGACTTTTATTCCATATCACATGAATTATTTTACAAAAAGAGTAAAACTATAGATTATTAAACAAGGATTGGTAACATCAATATCTAATGCACATATATTTTTTCATATTTTTTGTTGCTTATTTTATTTTTTATTGATTTTTGAAGTGAGAACAATTGTAATTTAGAAATAGGTTTATTCCATGTCACATTTTTTGTATATACCCAATTTTTTTTTTTTGATTAATCAAGAACATAAATACCTAGTACACATTTTTTAGAATTTTTCTTCTCTTTTTCTCTTTTTATCCATGTGTGTGGAACATAGAACTTGGTGTTTAGTGAAAAACCTATGTTCACTAGAAAATGAAAAAATAAAAAAATAGTAATAAAATTAAATAGATTCAAAATTATAATTTCTAAAAAGATTAATCTAAGGGCTATGATTCCATTGCTTCTCCAACCCAAGGTTTAACATAAAAATTTTGAGGAAAATTTGAGCACCAAGGGAAAAAAATCCCATCCAAGTGCCTTAATTCAAAGAAATTTCAAATGAAGGAATCCAAGGAACTTTGTTCAAGGGTAGTCCAACCCAAGTTTTAACATAGATTTTTTCTTGGAAAATGTGAGCACCAAGGAAAAATTCCATCCAAGTGCCTTCGTTTGAAGGACTTTTAAATTAAGGTATTTGGACCTTCGTACAAAGGTCCCTTTCATGTTTAAAATAAAATAAAATATAAAAAATCTATATGAATTTCAAACGGAGGCATTGTTACCCCATGCAAATTTCTAGTGTCGCACAAATGGGATACACTATTATGGGTCTACCCTATGCTATGCACAATAAATTGTCTAGAAGCCCATCATCATATTATTATTATTATTATCATTTTTTGATTCGTAATTCTCAGTCGGAGCTGAGGCGATTTTGACTAGAGCTATGAACCAGTGAGGCCACATTTGGGGAACCTCATCCCTGACACTTCTCCTCCATCTTCTCCTCTCCTTCTCTTTTTTCCTTTCCTCCATCTCCTATACCTCACCTCTGGCTCCTCCATCTCCACTCCTCTCCTTCTCTTCTCCATCTCCTCATCTCCATTTCTCCTGCATCTCTCCTTTCATCCTCCTCTTCTCCTCCAACTCCTCTGTCTCCACTCCTCTCCTCTATCTCCTTTTTTGTCTCCACTCCTCTCCTCCTCTCCTCCATCTCCTCTCTTCCTTGCTCCTCTCTACCTTCTCCTCCATCTTGCCTCCTCCTCTCCTCATTCCTCCACCCTTTCTTGCCTCTTCGTCTATTTCCCTCCTCTGCTACCATCAAACTCCTTTTGTTGACCCTGTAGAAGCGCTCGTCATATCCATCCATCATTCATCCACACCTCCCCATGAGTCGATCGCTGCCACCCTTGCACAAAACTTCCTTCATCTTTTGTGCATCGTCCAATGTTCTCCATCCTTCATCCTTCGACCAACGATAGTTCATCCCATTGTCCACTGGTGGGATTTGAACACTTGACAAAAATGAAGCTACTGCTTGCAATTTACCATTGCACTGTGGGGTCATCCTCGCCTATGATCATATTATTAATATAAATGTACTTTCATTATATTGTAAACATGAAATGTGAATGTATTGAGTTTATGGATATATATTTTCATGGTCCAAATTAAATGTTTATTAAAATAAAGTTTAAATTAACTTTAGTTTTGAAGTTAATTGATTTTGATTTTTCCTAAATTTTTTCTATATTTGATGTTATATGATATCACTTTAAGCTTAAAAACCAAATATAAAGCCATGTGTTATAAGGATAAAAAATATTACTTTATTTTTTCTACTTCCAAAATACTTTTTTATATTACTATAATGATTTAACTAACTATAGTAATCCTCATATCCCATAATTATTTTTCAATATTGAGATTCTAGTATAACATCTTAAGATAACAACCAATCATTTATAAGAACAAAAAAATCTTCCAAGGTTTGTTATTAAAAGAGATTATAGGGGTAAGCTGAAATTTTGGATTTGATGATCTTAACATTAGTTTTTATCAACGTAGATTGTTAAATGGCTAATGACCTATAATACGTTTGGAAAATATTTAAAGGTATTTGATTAGTAACTTAATATCATCAATAAATTTTTTAATTTGTTATATATTGATGTAGTTGCACCATGTTAATGCATGTGTTTTTCATGGTCAAATTAGATAAAATTCACCAAAAAATTGATCTCTATTGAAAGAAAATTAAACTTTGGAACAAAATTTAAAGATCCCAAGGCTTTATATACCATGTCTTGACTTGCAATCTAACTCAATTGTTTGTTGTGAAGCTATTTATAAACAAGAAATGTTATACTAGGAGTCTATAAATGAGGGTGAAGTGTGAAAATAATAAAAAAAAATATTGCATTCTACCCTAAATAAATATTCCTTATTTTGAAATATGCTTATGTTTATTCATTCTAGAACATTATGTAACATCTAATCTTCAACATTACAATGATTTGATTTGAAAATTGAATTTTATGAAAGAAATAGAAAAAAAGAGAGGATTAGAGAGATAAATTTTATATAATCTATAATCTATAGATTTATCAATGTAGCATTGTAAATTACTACCCTTGACCATTTCACACTAGGTTTAGCTCCCCCTATGTCCCTAGACCTAATTGTGCTTATAATTTTCCCATTTTAATCATTTTCAAGAAATTAGGATTAAATTGGGGATTGTTATCCAATATTCATTTACCGACACTTATGACCCTAAAATAGGTCTAGACTAGGGTTCTAGCTCCCTTGTCCAACCTATTTTGGCCCCAATTTGAATATGTTGGTGTCAATATTTAACATTTAAAGAAATCTAAAATCATTTATTAGTTGTCGATAATTAATTAGCAAGAAATTAAAGAAATGCATATAATTACAAGTCTTTTTCACCATTTGAAATCCTAGAAAATCTATTAAGCAATTAAGGATCCTAAAAAGTAGTCAAGGAAATTCAAGGGTAGAATTAGCAACATTATTGCAATGCTTGCATCAATCAAGATCATGTTTGCAAGGCATTAGGAAGAAGGAAGCAATTATGTGCAAGGATCTATTATGGTCAATCATGCCATTTTGTGAAGATGTATTGAGTTATCCTCTACATGGTAGCTACAACAATCTATTATGTTTTGTGGACTAACCTCTTGCAGGTCTATCAAGAAATCGAGGTTGTAATATGCAACCTTGTTTTGCCTTTGTTTTCTATTTTTGGTTTATTTTACAATGGTTTTGACATGACAAATAAAGTGCAGATAATAAAGTAACTTGCACCAAATAAATAACTCACAAATATGACAATACTCAGAAATACATGTAGCTGAAAATTCCAAATTTTATTTCTAATATGAAAATATAAATTTCTTCAAATGTAAGAGCAACCTAGATCATTAAATTACATTACAAATCTATTTCAAACATACCCATAAAATTTTCTTGCCTTTGATAAATTTTTGGAAATCAACTCCTACAAGCTCCCAAAATGGGATGCCACAATCTAAAAATTAATGCCTTGTTGATGAGGTTGAAACACAAGGCAACAAGAACCCTAGGCACATCCAAACCAATAATAATTTTCTCAAAATCCTCGGTCACCAGCTCACAAAATCCCATGCCTTTGCCTAGATGGTACGACCAACCTTGGGAGGTCAAAACAACTACAAATCTCTCCCACCACTCCTCCAATCTGTAGCTGTAAGTCTAATATGCAATAGCCTCCTCCAAAAATGAAATAGAAAATCCACAAATATGCCCAACTATGATCTTTGTAATGAAATCACCAAGTAATCCTCTAGATTGTGTCTTTCAACAACATGGAGAATGTTGCTTGTAAGGGTTTAATCCCCACAAACCAAGAAGAAGAACCAACTCCTCCAAAAAATAAGAAAACCAAATATCAAGTCCAACATATCCAAGAATGAGCTCCAAAACTTCTTTTTATTTCCTCTTCCAAAACCCATGCCCCCTTGGAGAAATAAACATACTTTATTTTATTTTAATTTTTCCTTATGTCTCCCATTTGGGTGTCCCATTTAATGAGGTTAAAATATTTACCTTTTAAAATTATTCCTTATGTCTCCTCAAAAGTTGCCTTTTAATATTTTAAATAACACTTAGTGAAATATTTTAATTTAACTTTATAAATTAAGCATTAAATAAAATAACACCTTCAAAAAGAGATTTATTTTACTTTTAAAACATTTTCGACATAGAAAGTCACTTTTAAGCATCCCATCATTTGAAACTTTTTGTTCTTTTTCTAACAAGCTATAATACTAAGGTGCCCAATTAAATATTTTAATTAAAATGGAAACCTTAGTAAAATTAATTAAATTTAACTCAATATTACATCCAATTAGTGGAAATCGCCAAAATCCATTAGAACCAAAAACTGACTATGCAGGAGTGATCTCAATGATGAAAGATGATAAACAAACCCAACTGAGCGACTTACTAAAAATAGATGCTCCCTCCAAGAATATTGGAGGCCACAGTGGAAGCCAAAAATCATATTTGAAAGTGCCTTATGAAAATCCTCCAAACCACATGAGCTCATTGGAAACATCAAACAACTCCTTTGATAACGTTGACACACACACCTAGATGGTCAATGCCAACTGAAATGTAAGAGAACCCAAAAATGGAGACATTACAATTTGTCCTCCCCAAAGATTGCTTGTCCTCAAGCAATACCAATACAACCACAAAATCATCAGAGTAATTCAAATTGAAACAAAGAGATCCTAGAATCCCAAGTCAATCTTAGAACAAAACCACCATGCTAATGCTACACTAATCTGATAAAAACTGTATAAACATTATGCTCCAACAACACTCTCCTCTCCCAGAACCTAGGAAGGTAATCATCATCAAATCCCAAGCTGAGACATCGATAAGGGTTGAAACCTATACCATAAAACATCTCCTGTTGAAGCATCCCAATAAGGTCCATAATTGCAATCCCTATACCTAACATGATACTAGGCAATTGTAAGGTATATCTGCTCAACCCAAAACCATAATCCTCAATATACCTCCTCAAGGTGTCATGCAAAGTCATAATTGTGTATGCGAACTCCTCTAAACTTCTTGCAAAAAGGAAAGAAATCCTTTGCAAGAGTTCAACAAACTCACCAAAACAACACCATATAGATCTAACACGTCTCCTCTGTGCTAATTTGATACAGCCGTGAAGAATAGCAAGTAAACTTATTGTTCCAACTCCAAGGGTCACTAAGTGATGAACCAAAGCATGCCGAAGTTCGCTATCCTGAACCCACACCAAGAGTAAACTACCAATGTTTACATCACAAACCTTCATAAGATGAACTCTTTGAGTTACAAAGGTCTAAATTAAACAATAATGTCTATTGTTTAAAATTGAAATCAGTGAAGTGCAATATGATTTTAGTGCTCTATGCAAGGGACAACAACAACACCAATGAATTTCCCAAGTATAAGCATGCATGAAAAGCATTGTGTTACACCAAAATAATTCAAAAGTGACTGGGAACCACCTCCAAACAATCTCCAATTGAAAACTATTACTTCCTTTACAAAGAAGAAAGTACCAACTCCCTTGAATGAGATCAAACCAAAAGGTGACATGATTGACCTATAACCCAAAAAAAAGCTCAACACTAAAATTTTGATCCCTTCTTTACCAAGTAACACTCCCAAGAGTAAAAATTTGTTCATTACTCCAATCCTTACTAAAAATCTCTCTCCAATCTATTTATAGATAAGAAAATGTAATACCAAATGGTTGGTAAGGAAAGGAACATCGTTAATTCTGAAATTTTCATCCTTATACCTCCAAATGTCCTCTCTTCCATTCCCAATTAACCTCATCAATCCTTGTTGAGGATCCCAAGTATGGGTACCCAACCAAGAATGATCTCCAACATGCCTAGAAAGGTGCACACCATAACTCCAAGTTTCATCCAAATCAACATGCACATCATGGAAATTTGTGACCTCTTTAGTAATCCCTTGTAGCCCATCCATGAAAGCACCAACAACTGAAATGTGAGGAACACATTTTTTCATCGAAACCATCCCCAAAGAGAGATTAGTATATTATATAACATCACTCAATCCAAAGTATGGATTGTCAAACATGTATATGTCATGTTTAAATCCTTCTTTCTCCAAAACTAATGTAAGTAAAAAAACTTTAAACCACCTTCCTTGTTCTGAAATTTCCAACAAGCTCTAGAACATTATTTGGAAAATTTTCAAAATCCGAAATTTTAAAGTCTCCATGAGTCAATACATCTCATGAAGATGAAAATTTTCAAAATCCAAAATTTTAAAGTCTCCATGAGTCAATACATCCCATGAAGATACTACATCTCCTAGTATCATAACACTCCCTATGCATCCTCCTTTTCACATTTCATATCCAGTGGTCTCCCAAGGAAGTTACCAAAAACAAGGCTCGACACTTCCTTGTGATGTATACCCAATCCTTCAACAAAAGGGATGCAACAATCATCATACAATAGATCATCCTTGCTGAAATTTTTACAAATTGGTGAGAAATTTGGCTCCAAATGAAAATCCCTTTGGAGCTCACAAATTCCTTCAACTAGTTGTTTGGTCTCCATGAGTCTTGCTTATACTTTCCCCTTGGTCATGGCCACAACAATTAACTCATTTTTAGCTTGGTAGAGAGAGTAGTGAGCTAGGCTAAGGTCAAGGAAAAGACTATCAACCTCTTTTTTCCTCTCCTGATACACATTCAAAGTCTCTTCTACAAACTTGATAGTATGATCCCTATCTGAGAGAAAATGCAAATAATCTCTTCATTGTTTCCACTGCTTCTTTGATAGTTTATAAATTAGAGTAACTCCATCCTTAAATCCCTTATGTCTCTCTTCAGACTTAGCCTTCCAGTAGAGTTCTTCAATTAAACTATGTATGCTATCAAATCTTGTTAAATATTTCACAATATTCTCTTCTAGAACTATTAACTTATCTTTCAAAACTTGCAACTCTATAGCCTGTTGATCAAAATGAGCAAAGGAACTAGGATAAAAAACCCTCATATTTTTTGATTGGTCTTCTAGGACATGAACTCTTTAAAATTAGCTACCTCTCTAACATCATCTTTGCATAATTATTGAGGTGAAGTTAAGACTCCTCTTTGCTCAAGTAATAAATCTCCATTAATATATTTATCATTGGGTTCTAATACCAATAAACTCGGATCCCCTGGTCTTATAAATTTCTAATTTTTATTTTTAAAATTAGGCTCATCCAACTCTCCATGCACGATTGATTTCTTGGGCATTTTTATTTCATTTTTATATCGATTTGATTCTAGAATTGTTAACAAACTAAAATCATCTCTTCCAATTGGAACTCTTTCTCAAGTAAATTAGTCCCAAAATTATTCTGGAATAGAGGTGACAATGAAAATTCCCAATCAATTTCTGAATTATCATTACTGATATGATGTATATACCTTCTCTTACTTGTTTTGAAAATTTTAGTGCCCTCAAACTATTCATTAGTAGCTGCATTTCCTTTGAATAACTCATTCTGAAGCTCTTTTATACATTCTTGATGATTAGTGACATTATCAACTTCATGGGAAAATCCTGTAGGTGTATCTACTCCACTAGTGTCATCAAGAAACCCAGTAGAAAACACAATCCCAATGGATAAGTCTGATCTTGTAAAAAGGCTATCATATTTACTTTTTCCTCATGCACAATCACATCAATAGTAGTTTCAAGAATGACTAAGAGGTTATATTGATTAACTATCATACGTTCCTCATGTGATCAAACATTTTCTTCATCAGACCTTATGATTTGAATCTTCTTTTTTTTATACTCCCCATTTTCCAAGATCGGTTTCAGCTTCTTCTCACACTAAACAATCATAGTTTCAACCAAGGCCTTCTCAACTGATATGTTTCTTTGATTGTCCTTCCTTTGCAAGTCTTGATTGTGGGGTCTACCACCCATGTGTGATCTATGCTTTATCCCTTATAGTTGTGGAAAGATATTTCACTCTAAAAATCAACACCTTAATCCCTCCAATCTTGTAGAATCTGATCCTCCAACTCCTATTGTGTGAGTTCATTATTAATTTGAAGGTTACTCCTTGGAGGAAAATTAGGCATTATAGGTTTAGAGTTGGCTATTACAGTTCTAGCACATTGATTTGCAACCCTGTTGTTAATTGAACCATTCCTATTTCCATAATTTCTTTCTTTTCCATTGTTCCCACTAGAATGTTGGGTCATTAAGGCACATAATTGAGCTATATTCTATTGCAACTCACACTATCCTCTAGCAAGATCATTTAAAATGTTTCTTTTATTTGGTTTCCTGTGGTCTATATCTTTTCTATCACTTATAACTACTTCAAACCTTCAATACTTGTAAATTGGTCATTCATAGATAACCCTCTAGGATGGTATGATACTCTGATACCATTGTAATATGCAGCCCTATTTTTCCCTTGTTTTGTTTTTTTACAATAGTTTTGAGATGAAAAATAAAATGCAAATAATAAAGTAACTTGCAGCAAATAAATAACTCAAAAATATGACAATATTCAAAAATACATGTAGCTAAAAATTCAAAATTTTATTTCTAATCTAAAACTCCAAATTTCTTCAAATGTAAGAGCAACCCAAATCATTAAATTACATTACATATCTATTTCAAACATACCCAAAGAAAATTCTTATCATTGATAATTTTTTGTACATGAAATCAACTCTTGCAAGCTCAAAAATGGGATGCCACAGTCTGAAAATGAATGCCTTGTTGATGAGACAAAATCACAAGGCAACAAGAACCCTAGGCACCTCCAAACTAGTAATAATATGCTCAAAACCCTTGGCCACCAGCTCACAAAATTCAATGCCTTTGCCTAGATGGTATCACTAGCCTTGGGAGGTCAAAATAACAATGAATCTCTCCCAACACTCCTCCAATATGTAGATATAAGTTTGATATGAAATAGCTTCCTCCAAAACTAAAATAGAACCAACTCCTCTGGTAAAGAAAAAAACCAAATATCAAGTCCAACATATCCAAGAATGAGCTCCAAAACTTCTTTTTATTTCCTCTTCCAAAATCCATGGTCCCTTGGAGAAATAAACATACTTTATTATATTTTAATTTTTCCTTGTCTCCCCACTTGGGCATCTCATTTAATGGGGCTAAATATTTAGCTTTTAAAATTATTCCTTATGTCTCCCCAAAAGTCGCCTTTTAATATTTTAAATAATGCTTAGTTAAATATTTTAATTTAACTTTATAACTTAAGCATTAAATAAAATAAAACCTTCAAAAAATGATTTATTTTACTTTTAAAATATTTTTGACATAGAAAGTTACTTTTAAGCATACCATCATTTGAAACTTTTCATTGTATTTCCAACAAGCTATAATATTGATGTACCCAATTAAATATTTTAATTAAAATGACAACCTTAGTAAAGTTAATTAAATACAGCTCAATATTACACCCAATTAGCGAAAATGGTCGAAATCCATCAAAATAGAAAATTGACCACACATGAGTGATCCCGATGATGAAAGATGATAAATGGATTTGACTTGGTGACTTAATAAAAATAGACCCCCCTCTAAGACTAATAGAGACCACACTAGAAGTCAAAAATCATATCTAAAAGTGGCATATGAATCCCCCAAACCACTTGAGCTCACTGGAAACCTCAAATAACTCCTTTGATAATGTTGACACACACCTAAAAGGTTAGTGCCAATTGCAATGCAATAGAACTCAAAAATGGGGACATTACAAAGGCATCCATCAATCAAATTTTGTGGTGATTCATAGTGTGAACATCTCTTTGGCAAGGGTTTCAGGCCTAAGGTAACATTATCCATTTATCATTTGTCATATCATTCAATTATTAGTTTTTTTTCCTTTATTTAACCTAGGGCATTCCCTCTTGATCATCATTATTTGTTATACATGCAAGTGGAAACACCAAAACAAGGTTTGACTTAGGTAAGCCCATATACAACACAACCTTTTCCCCCTCTTTTCTTGTGTGTAGGATAGATTCATAAGTTTTTTCAACTGATAGTCACAAGAAACACAAAGTAGAGTGTAGCCTAATTTCCAGATTTTTTAGATCCCAAAAAAGAAACATCTCAGGTCTAGGGTTCCCACGCCCCTATCCCTACGATTCAACCTCAACTTTCAATCATAGGTTCCTCTTTATATCTCATTCTTAGACATGTAATTGTTTTTTTAGTTTTTTTTTTCATATGTGTGATAAATTATATTTTTAGATCTAGAGTTTATGTCAAACAAGATTTTTAAAAAACACATCAAACTTCTCCTCTTTACAACTAAAACATGACACAAACCCTAGGAGATTGACTCTCCCTTGTGGTAACAAGCTAATAATCAACCCTAATTAATTTTGTGTCCCAATGTGAAGTCAAATGAAAAGAAGTCAATCCTAGTTGGATGTAGTATCACTTCCCACATCACAATTCGATTAACATATAAGTAAACAATATAACATTACATAACTATCTTGTATTTCATCAAATATTATAATAGTTTTTTTTTTTAAGCAAAAGGTGGGGGGCCTGTAGATATATTATTAATAATAAAAAATTACAATAGGTAATAATTTATATTATCCCAATAACACCTTTACAATGAAGAGCTATCTGCCAACCCCAAGTTTGCTACTGAAAATGGGCTGACTATACAAAATATTCGAAAATCCACAACAAAACTTGTTTTTTCAGCCTAAAACTAAGATTTGGGCATGAAGAAATTGAACTAAGCACCCTTGCACGACCCCTGGACTAAATTATCCCTAGGGTCTTCCTGCACTATTAAGATCGTGTCTAGGAGAGGACCCTGCACCCTTCTTGCTCAAGCCAAATTTGATCTGAATTTTTTGAATCTGTTGCTCCAAAACTTGGTGCTCCAGAAATTGTTGCTCCAGAACTTTAGCCTCGACAATCTCATCCTTCTTACCATTAATGTACTTAATATCAAAATCATAAGCCTATACCTAACAGATCCATTTCTATTGCCGCTCTTTAAGGGATTATTGGTCTGATGCCATTGAGATATCTTTAGCCAAATCTAAACTATGTTTTCTAAATCTGTTGCTCTGAAAATTGGCACTCCAGAGACTGTTGCTCCAAAATTTCATCAAAAGCTTTTCTTGTAAGCTTTTCAACTATTGCTTGTCTTTTCTTTTTATATTTTCAATATATATGGAGAGACTTTTTGGAAGGGTGAGCAAACAGCGCCACAACTGACACCGCCCATCACACAAAATCTTTGTTGTTGCCACCTTCATCTTTTGCACATGGCCAAAGTCATGGCTTCCTTAAAAACTATTGCATAAACTTGTGGGTATGCTTGCAATTCTATGTCATTATACACAACAATTTCTTTCCCATCACAACCCATAATCACTAATTTTTCTGCCATGCCATTCCCCTCTCTGTAAGTATGTGAGATGATAAAAGTTTAAAATTTATCCAAAAAAAACCATATTTTCTATAAAATATATTTCAAGCACCAACTATGCACCTTTCTCTCCTTGCAGGCATTAATTATAATTAAGGAATCCCCCTTGATGTGAACTTGTGCAATACCCAATTTGAGGGCAATTTCCAATCCTACCAGAACTCCCTGAGCCTCAGCCACATTATTCATGCCCATTGGAAGTGAAAATGAACTAGCCACTATTATTGATCCCAAAGAGTCTTGGATACAAATTCCTACCCTTGAGATGCCCATATTTCCTCTCAAAGCACCATCAAAGTTAAGCTTGAAAAAATCATAACATGGGGGTTTCCATTTGATTTCTTTTCTATTCACCTTCACTTTGCTATTTTGATGTAAACTTCTTGCAAATGACAAAATTATGTTCTTCCAACTCTTCAAAATAGAGTCATCCCA
Source organism: Sequoia sempervirens (assembly GCA_007258455.2). Classification (NCBI taxonomy): domain Eukaryota; kingdom Viridiplantae; phylum Streptophyta; class Pinopsida; order Cupressales; family Cupressaceae; genus Sequoia; species Sequoia sempervirens. The sequence continues at coordinate 473,050,331 of VDFB02047230.1, forward strand.
ACTTGTGAACAAGGAGGACGTGTTCTTATGTTTTAGAACATAAGCATTAACCACTTATGAAACTTCTTTCTCAATCTTGACTTTAACGACCTCAATTGAAGAACTTGATTTCCTAAAAACAAGTAAATTGTGTTCCCACAATATATTCCATATTACTAGTGGTGGAATAACTTGCCATATAGAAGGAGAAAAAAGGGTTTTATACAATAATGGCTAGCTCTGAAGATGTCTTGAATAGAAGTTGGCAGAGGGTTGTGTAAGTTCAACTTGCTCTTTATGAACAACCAACAATCTTGCGCAAAGCTACATTGAACAAACAAATGATCTACATTCTCTATATCTTCCTCACATAAAGGACACTTGAAAGGAACAACAATTCTCAATTTAGTTAAGCGGTCACTTATTAAAATTCTCTTTCGTAAAGCTAACCATGCAAAACTCCTAGCTTTCAGGAGAATCTTGTTATTCCGGCAAAATGAATAAGCCCTCTATGAGACCAATTGATCCCTATGCTAGATTAGAGTTTGATATACTTGCTTCATAGAGTAGGAGCCCTCTTTTGAAGGATCCCAAAAAATCTTATCATGCTTCCCTAAGATGAACACAATTCTACTTTTTAGACAATCTTGAAGCAACAAAAATTGATTGGCAGAAAGGGATGAATCATAATGGTTTTTCCAGATTACTTTACCTGTTAGGCCTTTCGTTGAATGTACATAATCTAAATTTTTTTCACCCCATTCTCTTGACAATACAACCCTTACCTATTGTAATTCTTGAATGTTTTTCAAAGGAGTCTTACCATTCCACGAGTCCTCCGAAAACTTCATGCTTTTCCCCTCATGAATTGCCCATTATAATAGTTACATATATGGAATGCAAGCTTTAATGGATATTTTCAAATAATATAAAAATTATACAAAATACCTTGAGAATGACACAATTTCATGACATATTTCATAATAATAAGAGAGGTTCATGCCACATTACAACCTGAAGTTCTAATAACTTGAAAAAATGCTAATTCAATGTATTTTTAAAGAAAAAACTATTATTTGAGGAAACCATGAAGAGAACTAGAAAATAATAATTAACTATTGGTATTCCCTTAGTTCTTAATAGTTTATAGCCCTTCAAAATGATTGATTCATAGCCCTTTTATAGAGACAAGACACCAAAAGTTAGTTATAGATAAATGGCTACGAATCCTCCTTCATTGACAAATTTAAGCAACTTATTAGCACAAGTAAATTTAAGCATTTTCAACTAAAAATATTTATGTCAAACATATGGTCTAGCTAGATTCATTCTAGTTAAGTTAGATATGGGCCATAACTTTTTAAAATACAAATGTCCACTAAATGCATATGTAGCACCACTTTGGGGCCAATTGCCCAACACAAATATTATTAAAAAAACTTGATGTTTCAACAACTCTTGCTCATGTAAATAATTTTTTAAATATAAGAATACCCTTTTGTAGATCTATAAGTGTAGTTTTCAATTTTTTTTTTTTTAATAGTTTAAAATTATTATATATAAATAATTTTTTTATTAAAATTATTATATATATATAATATTTTTATTAAAATTAGTTTATTAATACAAAAATTATATAAGGTTGATTCTACAAGGATGATCGACGGAAGGCAAAAGGAAAGCTTGGGTGTGTGAATATTGTGTGCAAGGTTTGTGGGACACTCCCACGTAGCTGTGGAGGAGGCTTAGGCCTCCTTCATGAGGGAAATGTCAAGCCAAGGTAAGATCTCTCCTCCCCCTCCTATTTGATTTCTTTTTGATGGTTATTTGGTGCTTGCACTGTGTGTAAATGTTATTGACCTTGTCACAATATTGATTGTTGCTCATGTGGGCTTGCTGCGAGCATTCATTAAAATGAATGGGGGTAAAGACCCCCCTAATGGTCCTTCTGATCAACAAGATTTAGACCTTGGTGCTTCATAGCCGAGGTCCTTCAAAGATATTGTGGCGGTTGTTAGAGATAATATTCCTAAAGAAGCCAAATTCGTGGTTGAAAGGGCTAAGTGTGGCTAGTGTGAAGATGGAGAAGAATAAGGTAAGCACCTCCCGCACTCCCCTAAAAGATCCCTAATTCCAAATGAAGCTTTACAAGATGCAATTTCCTTCAAAGATAATAAAATGGTTAAATTTGCTATCTTCTTAATTGCGGTTGATGCTAACAAAATACCAACAATAACTTATATGGATGAATGGTTTAATAATGTTTGGAATAAGAAATTAGGGCTGCATTTTTATTTTTGTAGAATGGTGTTGAAGGGTTTGTTTGTAATTTTCTTTAACAACCCCAAAGCACATGAAATAATACTTAAAGGAAATTATGGCATACTACTGAATTTGACACTATTTTCTGATAGATGTTCGTTGGTCGTTCAACAAATCTTTGTTGGAAAAGCGACGAAATGACGAAAACATTTTCATTGCTATTTTTTGTCAAAAGGTTGATGATGAATTAAACGTCGAAATAATGGCACAGATTCATCGGTCGTTGGCATCATAAAATGACTCGGATGTTCATCGTCATATCGATGAAAACTTTGTATATCCACTGATGAATCACACCAGAAGTTTGTCGCCATTTCGACGAAATGGGCAAGGAGTAGCGTCGAAACAACACCAGAAGTTTGTTTCCATTTCGACAAAATGGGCAAGGAGTAGCGTCGAAACAACACTAGAAGTTCATCACAATTTCAAAAAAATGGGGAAGGAGTGCGTCGAAACAACACCAGAAGTTCGTTGCCATTTTGACAAAATGGGCAAGGAGTAGCGTCAAAACAACAAAAGTTTGTCAAAATTGCGATGAAATGGGCAAGGAGTAGCATTGAAACAACAATAAAAGTTCATCAAAATTGTAACAAAATGGGCAAGGAGTTACGACAAAGTCTTCGTCGCAGCTATAGCAACTTCGTCGGTGGTTTTAGTCAAAATTGCGACAAAACAATGCAATTTTTTTTTAAAATTATTTGTTGAATTGTACCATCATAGAGACTGATGACTGATCATACATACAGACTGCAAGATGCATAGATGCATAAAAAAAACATTAAACTTGAGATGACTTATCATACATATAGACTGCAAGATGCATAGAAAAATCATTACACTTGAGAACAACCAAGGGCTAACAAGGGAAGGAGTTAAGAAACATCTAGATTGAAGAGAAAATGTGTAGGGAAAATGCTGAGCAGTGTCAAGAGAACAGAGCTTGTAGAACATATTCTTGACCTAATTAAGCTCATTAACAACTTAAACAAAATTAAAATACTAACACATACATGAGACATGTAATGAACTTCCAATATCTACTATCTTTTTCATTAAAGTAGAGGTAGGTAAAGGAGAAATAATTATAATTGTAACAATATTCATAGTCCAGTAAATTATGTTCGTAATTTGTGTTCAATGGACCTCAGTTTTATTATTATATTGCCCATCTAATACCATATTTTAATCCAGGGTTCAACTATCTCAGATCTAAAGAACCTTCAATTAACCATTTAAAGTACTATAAAATAAGGTAAGACTTTTACTTGAGAAAGATTGAGTACACTTGTAGGATTAAAGTTCTCGCAATCATCATGATTTATTGGCACACAGACACAACCTGCAACATATGAAGTAATGGATGACTACAAGTTAGTGAAATGGTCCTTAATATGTGAGTGATTTGCAAATTGATTGGTAGAAAATAAGGTTACAAACAGATCTACATGAAAAATTATGAGGACAATCTATTGTAATCATCAAAATAGATGAAAAGTGCAAAGGAAAGAGCCGAGCTACATCTCTAGAGTTTAAAAAAAACACATGCAAGAAACATAAAAAAGGAACAAACCAATTTTTGGATGAATACAAAATGGTGCCTTCAACAAGTGATTCATATGCTTTCACACCTGACACATGACATTAAGAAGATTTTAGTCTTCCTCTATGAAATTAAGTACTTACAGAATCAATCCAGAAACCAATATTATATACCTCCATGTCTAGCCGAGGGTAGGTATAAGAGAAAAAAATTTCTTCAATGCAATGCCGAAAAATATCAATGTGTGTGTAGGTTTGTATTACTCAAAATATCATTTCACTGCCTAAGGAAAAATACCAAAGTGATGTTTTAAATTTCAATCTTCACATAGGCTCCCTTACTGCTACACATGCATATACAAGAAAATTATTCAAACTCTAAACTATTAAAATATTAAGGATTTAATTAGCTATAAGATGGAAAGTTGTTGTTTAGACATAATCCATCATCTTTTACATATCTTTATTCACTCCTAGCGCTTCAGATAAATTTGTGTAAATGAGACAAAAATGTGAATTTCTTATGACAAAGAAAATTCTTAAAAGGAGGGAGAGAGCAAAAGGTAGGGGGCAAGATAATGCTTGATTGTATAGCAAAGTATAGCATTTTGATCATTATAACAATGAAATGAATCTTAAGTTTGAAGCATTAATATCATTTACAACATTTATGATCAAGAATGAATGTAAGTAGAGAAACTTTTGCATACTTATAGATGGTACAAAATTTCATGGTTAAGTCGAAGCCTCCCATCAACAAAATGATCCAAATATCTGTGTATCTATCTCAATTGAGCCTCTAAACCCTTCAGAGTTGTCAATTTTTCCACTAACTTGTTATGCACAAAAGTCAAATTTTAGAGTTATGTCACCACTAAAAATAGAAGAAACATAACTTTGAAACCAAATCCACACACAACACAATGTGCTATTCATACAAAGCCATACAAACAAACTAAACTCAAAAAATTAGAATGGAAACAACTTCAAATTATGATGCAGAGCATGGATTTAGGGTATAAAGAATCATTTTTTTGCCACCATAGTGAAAATTTAGCACTTCTTTCATCTTTGCATATTGGTTTGATGCTTCAAATGATGCATTTCTTATATTGAAAAGTTCATTACCTTATTGAGCTTCTCTTTATTTTGAGAATATTTTAATATTCTCTACTTAACAGGGCCAACCACATGACGGTGGAAGCTCATTTGGCCCCTCCCCCCCCTCACATCACTCTCAATTCCCTATACCCAATGATATAACTTTAATCATTCATTCATCCATTAATAACATATAACATTCATTCATTCATCCATTAATAACATATAACATTCATTCATCCATTAATAACATATAACATTCATTCATTAACAATATAAGATTCATTAATTAACATATTCACATTCATTCATTAACATATAATATTCATTCTTTTAGTTTTTACATATTATCAAAAATATGGTTGTCATGATATGATTACAATTACTTTTTTTTGTTTCTTTTTTAAAGCTACAAAAACCTAAAGTGGAGCATCATTTTCTAAATCAATATCTGTCCCCCTTTTAGTTGTTTTTCTCTCTATTTGTGATCTTAATGTATGCCTAGTCGTATGCTCATGACGTGGACGCCGCTGCAAGGGGGGGTCTACTGCAATAAGAAATAAATGTTAAACTGATATGTTTTATTATTATTGTTACAAGTATTTCATTAATTAAAAGAACATTAGAGTGGTTCTCTTCACCTGATGGGTCCACATCATGTTCCTGAACTTTTGTTATAGACTCATAGTCAACATGCTGAATACCCTCTAAATCCTGATTTGTAGTTGAAACATGAAAGGTTACATTAATTAATACACCAATTGAAATTAAATATGTTTAAGAGAACATGAGAGTGGTCCTCTTTACCTGATGGGGCCACATCATCTTCCTAATCTTCTCTAGCTTGATCATGCTCAACACATTGATCATGCTCTACATGCTCTAAAGTTGAAACACAAAGGGTTACATTAATTAATACACCAATTGCAATTAAATATGTTTAAAAGAACTTTAGAGTGGTCCTCTTTAATTGATGGGCCACATCATGTTCCTGATCTTCTCTAGCCTGATCATGCTCAACATGTTGATCACGCTCTACATGCTCTAAAGTACCAGGATGCACACCACGACCTTCATCTACAGGTTGTGCTCCACCCTCACTAGGTTGCATTCCAATGTCATGTGCAGATTATCATTGCTCGAATGTTTAAAACAAATAGGCATGTAATTACTTTATGGTGGAAATTAATATTGAATAGATTGCACAAGTATTCAATTTTAAATAAAATTTATTGAGTTTATTTACCTGTGTGTTAGATGTAGTGGAAGGTTGTGTTTGCCCAGTCAAGACTCTTAGGCATTCAACCACGACTCCATAGCCTTGCTGGAAGGCAATCTTCAAGTCATCTTTTGTGGGAGCTCTGTTGAATTCAAAGCCCTATATTTTTGCATAAGATCATGAATTTTGCTTCTATGGTGTGATAAAACCAAAATTGTTTTCAATTTATTATTTGGATACTATATTTAATTTATTGATACTTACAATTCGTGCAGCTAATTTCATATAACCACCAAAGCCAAGTTTGTACTGCTCATGTTTTTCTAGTCTTGCCTTTGTTGCCTTCGATGTGTTGGGCAGCCTATGATAAGTTTGAAATACGTTAGATTATATAAAAAGAAAGAGTAATCAGTATATAATTACATTGTTGATAGTATCACATACCTTGCTTGGCCCAGTGGTGTCTTTCATTTTTTCTTTTTAGCCTTCTCCTTTCCATCCGACACTAGGTCCTTCCACTCCCTCTCTAGAATCATGGGGGGACGCTCGTACTTTTTTTTCTTCTTTAAGTGTGACCTATATTGGTCCCTCACATACTTTAAATAGGTACCAGCTTTCTTAAGGACCTTGGTTCGATTGAATGTTTTATTACTGAACAACACAACTAAAAGGTTAATGAGCTCATCTTTTAAATCTTGATTTTGGGCATTCCACCGTGTACGTATGGTGGGCCCAAAGATCTCCAATGTAATATCACTTAGATATTTATTAAAAACATCATTTCCTACAAAATGATCATGGGATCAATAGTCTAAAAAGAGCGATCAATAAGTAAATTTCAATTGGATTATATATAATAATAATTAAAACATTTTAAAGTACCTAGGACCTTCTCTATCTTTATGGGAAGGAAATCCTCAATCACCACAAGTGTGACTAGCAATGTTCCTGTACTAGTTATACGGGAAGATCTAGGAAATGCTGCTAAAACATCACTAGTACTAGTAGCCTTTGCATCCCTAGGTATATTTCCTGACGCATGTTCTGGCATGTGTTCGTTGCCAGAGGGTGCATTAACAGATGTTTGCATGGTATGTGTTGCCGACGCTTCAGACGACAATATAGGCACAAATGATGGGGTCAGATGATGTGATGTATGCATAGAAAGATCAGGATGGACACTTGTACCAACCCCTACTCCTTGGGAAACACTTGCAATACCCTGGTCATGGCCAGGAGTATCATGAGGAGGAAAATAACCCTATAAAAACAACACATATTTTAGTTCATTGCATAAAAGAGTACAAAATATAAAACCGTGAATGAACTTATGTTATAATTAAAGACCTCATGACAACTTACTTGCAAGTTTTGTAATCTCTCAATCAATATTTTAACCCTCTCTCTTATCTCATCTGTTTGAGGCACTATGAACATCAACTTAACCATTTCTTCATTGCATTTTTTTTGGATCTTCTTTATCGTATCGAGAGGGTTTGCTGAATAAGCGATGTCATCATCACAAAATATTGACTGCACCTCACAATGGATGCTCTCCTCTACTGTTGGTGCCTTTCCTTGATCAATCGACTGCAACAAGACTATTAAAAATATTGTCGAAATTAACCCAAAAAATTTATGAAAAAAACATAATAATAATTTATTTTGCTTGTATCTAATTTGTATAATTACAATGAGGTAAACTTGTCGAGTAGAAGTGCCTGAAGATACATCGCAGTCTATGCTTTGGGCCAGAGCCTTCTCCGTACTATCAATGTCCCCCTATGACAAAAATTAAATATAAAAAAACATTACCGAAATGAAACCAATAGAATTACAAAAAAAAAGAAAAAGAATAAAATGGTATATTGGAGTTATTAATTGGAGGTTGGGTAAAATGGTACATAGTATGTACCACCCCCATAGTAACTGTGTTTGTAATTAAGTGATTTAAAATGTAATCGATTAGCAACTCTTCCCTTGCAATTATTTATTTTATCGCACATACGAATACACGGTTTCCCTCACGTGCCTTGAATATGCAATTGGGTTGCTTATTTGTTGACCCAGTTCATGTACTATTTATAAACCCTGCAATATTCCCTGATGCTTTTGGCCTTTCGTCAATGTACATAGCCACTCCTTTATTTTGATCTTTATCTTTTAGTTGTATATAATTTGCTGATAGTGCATACCTACGCATACTTCCTGTATATCGAACTAGTTGCATCCAATTTTTGTAACTGTAATAGGGTCCAACATACTCCATCAATTCAGTAAATTTTTCGTAACAGACCTTTATGCCATCCATGCAAAATAGGCCCAAACCATGTAATGGCAATGGTGCTGTGCGATATATCCTCTCGTTGACTCAAAAATCAATGTTTATTGGAGAAAGTTCCTTGGGTACCCATTGTTTCCATAGATGTTTGTACCTCAAGGGAACCTCAACGTCACTTATGCTCTCATCATCATAAGAACTTGACCCCCCTTTAGCAAGAAAAAATTCCATGTGTTTACGGAATTTTCTTCTAATCTTTTGACCTCTAGTTGATCTCCCTCTTTTAGACATACTACATGTCTCGCTTTCCTCTTCTCTTCCTGAATTTTCCTTGCTCGAGGAAGATAGATCTGACAAATACCTATTTGGTGGTACCTGCACTCATAAGGATGTTGGATGAAGTTCTTTCATGGTGATGTGATCCCAAGGTGACATTATGATTAATCTATCATTTCATCGCTATAATTTCACAGTTATAAGGTAATCAAGTCTTGATAGATTGCAAGTTATTGTTACTACCGTCCAAATGTGTCCATCACAAATCAAATCTACTTAACATTTTAACTCCCAAACTTTGTAACAAGTGTTAAATGTGACTATGGTCCACCAGTTACACAACCAAGGCCTCAAATGTATTCTCTAATTGTAATCAAATGACTTTTTCTCTTCATTCAAGTAAATAAACTTGAAGGGAAACACCACCAAGTGGTTTATTGGACACCTACATGACTAAAAATAGCAGCAAATTTATATTTAATTTCCATATGTCTAAGTGGTTAATGGGGAGAGAGTGTGTACTAGGCCTGGTTAAGTCATCATAAGTTTACACTTTGGCAATAATTTTTTTTAATTCATATTAAATATTCCTATGTCTAATTGCTAAGAAACTTTTGGTATGTTTTAAGGTAGGATGATTGATGAAAGAGCCCAAAGACTAGCCTTTCTCCATGGTATCCAGGTACACATAGCAGCGGTCTTCTCTTATACAGTTGGACATGATTTAAAGAACTTAGCTAGGAATTATTTATTTAACCTAAGGTTTTCTAATAATGCCATCATTGGAAAAGTATGATCAAATTCTTCTATTATGAAGAATTGGTCCATGTGCCTCTAGTAGTCATGCTATAAATGTTTGTAAGGATAAAATGACTAATTGCATCGGGTAGGAGAGAATCAACTTTGAGTTCTTCAAATATTATATTCCTCTATTCATAATTTTTAAGGGTTGTGTGTGGAGGAGGTTATCACTACCAAGAAGAGAGGAGACCTTTCCTTGTATTCTTTTATAATTTTCAATATTCTTATTTATTTTACACTTACATTTACAAATAAACATACATATGCATTTATTATTTTTATTTATTTCTCATGTAGTTTAATAGTTTGATTGATTTCATATTATATGTGTTGAAGACTTTAGAATTTAAATTACATTAATTTATGGATATGTTGTATTAACACTACAAAACCATATGCTCTTTGCATTTACACTTGCATTTAGAAATACACATTTATATACATAGATATAGATATCTTTAATGATATGTTGCATTTATTGTTCTAGGAGAGTATCTAGTAATTGCATTTAAATTTACATGAAAAAATACACATACATACATACATACATACATACATACATACATACATACACACACACACACACACACACACACACACACACACATATATATATCTGTGTGTGTGTGTATCATTTATATTTAGTGTTTAGAAGCAACCCATTAGGTCTGCACATGGATAAAAATTCATAAAATCAGATCTCCCATACATGTTTTGTTGAAACCTAGGCTTGAACCTCTCATTTCACATGCTTTTCTTCACAAAACTATTGGGGACAACAACTTTACCTTCTTTATTTCTCATCTTATGCCCTATTCATGCATCCTACAATTACAATAGTATCCATGGGGCCTCTTACACAAGCTATAGTAATCACAAAAAGTGTAAGAGCCCCTTTATATCTTGTTTGGACTACAAAACCATCAAAAACAAGGTAACTCAAATTATGATTTGTTGGTGAGTTGTATGGAGAAAATCATTAGCACCAACTCATTCTTGGAGTCTTTTGAAAGATAAGTGAATCAGGTGGCAGTTAAGTACAAACCTTATAGTTTCAAGGTGAATGAGGTGATCAATTTTGATTGGCCAACTAATGAAGAGTACTAGAAATGGGTAAATGTATATTTAACTGAGGAAGAGTGAAAAGGAGTAGGCTGCTAACGGTTGACAAATCAGCTGTTGCAATTACAATAGATTCTAGTTTTGTTTCTTAATGATAGTCTAGGCATGAAATTCTTGAAGTTTTTTGTTGCTGCATCAACCATTCTCAGCGGGCACGATGAACAAGAAGATTCTTTGGGGAGATTGTTGTTGTAACAAATTTTTGGAGTATCACAAGGTAGTCCAATTGGCTGGTGACACATGTGCTTTCTGGCCCGATGCTTGTTTGCTCCTTCTTTTTCTATAAGAAGGATTTCAAGGGCTAGAAGTACAGGTTAGAAAGTTAGATATTTTTGGTCGATTCTAGATGAAGTTGCAAAGAAAATTGTAAATTTTGATGGTTTTAGGGAAAATATAATTTAGGTTTTGAGTCATTCTATAGTAGGTTTTGAATTCATGGGGATTTGATGTTTTATGACAGTAATGACATTTGAATTGATATGATTAATTCAAACTCATGTCTCTCCATTGTACAAGCATATCTGAATTTTGAATAAAATGATCAAGGGTTGTTTTACCCATCTCACTATTGTGGTGTGTATGATTCTTGTTTTAGGTTTAATTCAAGGAATTAATTAAAATGCTTGAATGGGATTGTAGGTGGATATGTTATGTATAAGGATTTGATAAGTAGTATTGGGTTAGAATACATATTGATGATATTGTAAAGAAATGTTATCAAGGATCTTATATGTTATGTGTTAAATCTGTCATAAACCCTTAGATGCTTATAAATTTGACTCCTCCAATGGATATATGGCATTGATCTAAGTTGTACTTATTCATATGGTTCAGTATTTGTTTGCCTTTACCTAGAGCTTGCTACAAATTGCAAATCAATGACTATCTTCTACTATGAAATGTCGTAGTTATCTCATGCTCCAAATAGTTGATATTATTGATAAATAATCAAATTCTATTCAGTATTATCCTATTATGTTGAGCTATTAAATGATAATATTTGTTGTTGTTAATGTTGTTTATGATGCTAGTACAGAGGTTGTAAACACATTAAGGGATCACCCTCCTAGATCTTGCAGAGCCCAAAGTGTAGGAGGTCTTTCAAATCATTGTCAGTTGGTCCAAGTCCTAAGAGCTGCCTTTTATTGGAATTGGAAATTCCATAGGTAGATTAGAAGATCAACCTGCTTACCATAAAAACAACCAACACCTTGCATATGTTTGTGGTGGAGGTATTAAAGAAGAGTTGTATTCTTGTATTTCCATTCATTAGATCTACCTTAGCCTAGCATATACTTGGGCTAAGTCTACAAGTGCTTCAGACTCATGTGATGAAGGCGATGTGTGATGAAATCCTAGACCTCAACCAAGATGTGGGTAGATTATGGGAGTTTTTCCAAGACCTGAGGCTGGTGGATAAAAATGTGAAAGACTAAGCTATTTTTTTTTTCTATCTTATATTATACCATTTTACGAGAATGGGGGTGCCAATGTATGAGAAGATCTTTGGAAACTAGGCACAAAAATTGAAGGTTAAAGAGAATGGGGGTGCCAAACTTACAGTACTCATTGCCCCTTGGTCGTTAGTTTTCCCTAAGTGCCCTCAACCTCATCCTCGGTGCTGGTATTGACCTTGTTTTCACTCCTCCAAACTCTTCCTCGACACTGATATTGACCTTGTTTTCACTCCTCCAAACTCTTTTTTGGCACTGGTATTGACCTTTTTTTAACTCCAAACTCTTCCTCGGCGCTGGTATTGACCTTTTTTTGACTCCTCCAAACTCTTCCTCAGCGTTGATATTGACCTTGTTTTCACTCCAAACTCTTTGTTGGCACTGGTATTGACCTTGTTTTAACTCCAAACTCTTCCTCGATGTTGGCATTGAACTTGTTTTCACTACTCCAAACTCTTCCTCGGCATTGGTATTGACCTTTCACTTCTCCAATTTGATGAGCTACAACCTAGTTTCATTAGGTTTTACAGTATGTTAATTAAGTTCAAAATTTTGGCGCAATTTAGCTAGGTTTTAATATTCTACAATATAGATAAGTATATATTAGCTATATTTTACATAATAAATAATATAATTATTCAACTTATTGTAATTATATATTATATTCTTTAACAAAATTATTAAATACGTATAAAATTATTATAATTAATAATTAATATGTATATTTTTATATAATACAAAATATAATTAATATAATATATATTTAATATAATAGTAATATATATTAATATGAGAGAGAGAAACTAAATTTTGATTGGTTGTTTCATGTCAACAATCCAAGGATGGCATGTGTCCTTGGGGAGTTATGCTCAAGGTAGCATGCCATTTGATTAAAGATATGATAGTTCTCCTTTAAGACCTCTTCAATGTACCCATTGCACACTTAAGGAGACAAAGATAATATAGGGAAGAAAATATAGAGAGAGAGGGAGATAATGACAAACATACAAATAGAAAGGGAGACAAAGAGATAGAGAGGGGTAGAGAGATAAAGAGATAAGGATGAATAGATAGAGATATAGGGAGGGTGATTGATATATCTCCTCCTCTCACTCTCTATATCTCTATATCTCCCCACTATTTGTCACCTCCTGCCTCTTCCCCTATCTATTTAGCTGAAGCCTTTCTCTCTCATTCACTCCATCTCTCCTCCATCTCCTACTCTATATCTCTATCTCTATTGCTTATCTTTTTTCTTCACTCCTCTCTATCTCTTTATATCTATATCAATTCTCCTCCTCTTCGCTCTCCATCTTCTTCACTCATCTTTCTCCTCCTATCCCCCTATCCATCAACTCTCTATCTCCACCTCTCTTCCTTTCTCTTCCATATATCTCCATCTCTCTTTCTCTTCCCATATATCTCTATCTCTCTCTCTTTCTCTCCCCATATATCTCTATCTCCCCATATATTAACTAAGAAGCCATGAAAGCATACAATAGTATATGTTGGTAAAACTATAATAGTGTTTTATTAAACTATAAGTAACACTTATCTTTCTAATGTCAATCCTTCTTATAAAAATAGTGTTTTATTAAACTATAAGTAGATTATTGTCACCACTCTTCATTCAACATGAAATGCCAAATGTAGCAATTGTTTTGTTGCTTTTGTCAAGTTTCATTAACCAAGCTATTTAATGGGTTGAATAAAGTTGTGTTATGACCCTTCATCTCTTTAAAATAATTAGACAATATTAGTGAGATCAGGAAGGGGAGAAAACTAAACTCCTTCAAAATAGGGGTAGTTGTGGGTTTGTTGGTTTTCTTTGTATACTATATGCTTAGTTCCTCTAGGATAGATAAGTAACTTTAGATCATTTTCTTAGTTGTGTATCCTAACTAATATAGAGTAAGCTTTTCATTTTAATTGATCACCACATAATAGTTTATGTGTTGAAAGAATTGTTTCCATTCTTGTAGTTTTACATTGGAATACAAATCATATTTAATTTCATGCTAATATACTTCTTTCATAAAGATATTTGTTTGAAATAAGTGCTTCATAACCCATCTAATCAAATCATAATTAACCTATCAAAAAGGCAATAGGAATTTTCTAAAGAAGAGAACACTTGACCCAATCATAAGTGTAT